>JAANSO010000442.1:0-33080 GCA_036507315.1 Lepidocyrtus fimetarius
TATGGAGAAGGACGAAGAGGGACTTCGGAGACCGGTCAAAAAAACCTTTCAGGATTACTACAGGGATAGGTTAGTTTATAATGTATTTAATTTTTCTAGTTGATTCAGTGGCATCACAATTCGATATTGTTGATTTACAGGTACGGCAAGAATGTTACTAACCTGGGTCAGCCAATGCTGGTTTCTGAACCAAGGGCAAGAGATATCAGACGTGGGCAGGTAAGTTGAGATTAAAATTCAGATCATGTAGAAATCAGTTGCACAACTTACTTTCTTTTTTCAGGTTAGCGACATCCTTTTGATGCCGCAGTTTTGCTACCCCTGCGGCCTTAAAGAAGAAATGCGGTCAAACTTCCGACTCATGAAGGACCTCGCTGGATGCTTACATATGCAACCGACGGAAAGGGTGAATACATTCACCAGGTTGATCCAAAGTGTGGTGTCATCCACAGAGGTAATCACTGCTTGATGCAATCTGTATAAGCGTTTTTGAACTTGATTAATTCACATATTATTTACACAGATTGTTGAAGTCTTGAAGAGCTGGGGATTGAAGGTTAACCCCGAGCCAGTTAAAGTTGAAGGAAGAAGATTCCCCGCTGAAAAGCTATCAATGGCAAATAATCAAGAAATATGTGGAGATGAGAAAGGAGATTGGACAACGGGACTGCGTGGTAAGGGATTTTAAAAATGTATTTTCATAAAAATTGAAACATGATTGGTTGATTATTTGGTTTTTAAGGTGTGAATATGACGACAACAATTCCGTTGACTAAATGGGTTATCGTGGTGAGTAACCGGGATGCTGGTAACGTTGCGAATTTAATTTCCACAATGACACGAGTCGCCAACCCACTTGGATACAGGATTGCTCAACCTGAAATGTAATAAAATGTAATTATATACCCATTTCGAAGTTCCATTAATAAAGCTTTTCCCTTTTTAGTCAACGAATACAGAGTGTCAGTGGAGAAGCTTTCACCCGAGGGATCACCGAAGCCGTGCAAAACGCTCGTGGACAGCTTGACATGATCTTTGTCGTTTTACCAAACAATAACTTGGAAAATTACTCGATTGTCAAGAAGCTTTGCTCTGTCAAGCACGGAAGTAAGTTGAATTAACCTTGGTATAAATTGAAATAAGTTAAGTAGAAAATGCCTTTTTTAATCACTGCAGTTCCATCCCAATGCTTCCTGGCCAAGAATTTAAATGCTAAAGGATTGATGTCTATTTGTACTAAAATGGTTATTCAGATGAATGCCAAGCAAGGCGGAGAACCGTGGTGCATTTTAAATCCGTTGAAGGTAAGTGAATTGTCAAATTATGGAATCTTTTTTATAAGTAGCAAATTACCCCCTACTTGATTTTTAGACTGTTATGGTTCTTGGATACGACGTTCATCACGCTGGAGCTGGCAGTGGAGGTCGATCTATTGGTATGTAGTTCAAATCAGTTGCGCTAATAAAGTTAACCAAACAATTTTAAATGTATGATACGCTTTACCTAGGCGCCATGACCGCTACCACCAGTCCTTCTTTGGGAACATATTATTCAACCGTAGCTCCGCTGAATACTGAGAGACAGGAAATTGGAACAATTGTGGCTTCCATGTTTGAGAGTATGTTTCCAAATCAATACGCTAATAATATATAAGGTTTGATTTATTTTGCGGGCTTTTTTCGTTTCAGAATGCTTGGAAGCTTACTTTCAGAAAAATAAAGTCTACCCGGAGCGTATTTTTATGTATCGGGACGGGGTTGCAGAAAATCAGGTATTTTTTAAAAATAATTTAAAATATACTTGCTTATCTAAATAATCGCTTAATACCACTTATTTCCCTCAATTAGTTAAGGGAAGTGGTGAACACGGAAGTGAGTGGATTCAAGGAACGAATTGCAAGGTTGTATGGAGAGAAGACTGTGGCACCTGCAAAACTAACTTACGTAATCGTTAATAAGCGAATCAACACCCGATTTTTTGCAACTCGATCAGCACCAGGAGGAAGGGCTACTTATGAGAATCCTCTCCCAGGGACAATTGTTGACAACGTGGTCACTCGGCCTGAACGGTAATTACGATAAATTAGCGAGAAATGTATGACGTACAACCAAATAATTAATATCTTTGTGTTTTTAATTTACAGATATGATTTCTTCCTCATTTCTGCAACTGCCCGTCAAGGATGCGTCTCTCCAACTCACTACAACGTGATTCATGATGAAAACCAACTGGGTGCAGATAAGCTTCAACGATTCACGTATAAATTATGTCATTTATACTATAACTGGACAGGAACTGTGGCTGTTCCAGCAACCTGTCAGAATGCGCATAAAGTAAGCCAAAATCATTTTATTACACTTACTAAATTGACATTAATTTTAATTAATCTGATTATTTTTCCAACAGTACGCCCTTCAGGCAGGAACTGCATTGAAAGGTCGTGGCCATGCTAATTTGGAACATCTCTTGCATTACTTGTAAATGTTCAGAAAACAACGATTATTGTAACTTGATTGTTAAACTTTTCCTTATGAATTGTTATAAAATTAGTTTTTCTTAGATGATTATAGTTGTTGATTTAAAATGTTTTGTTCCTAGTTTAGAGCTTTATGAATTTAATTCAATATGACGAGTTTAAATAAGTTGACTTTGAGAATTTAGGTTTAAGTACTGAGTTTGACTGTTGTTAAATAACATAATTAATTATCATTTGTTATTACATTTAATGAAATTATTTTGAGTGTTAAATAACACAATTAGTTATCATTTGTTATTACATTTAATGAAATTGTTTTGAGTGTTAAATAACACAATTAGTTATCATTTGTTATTACATTTAATGAAATTATTTTGAGTGTTAAATAACACAATTAGTTATCATTTGTTATTTCATTTAATGAAATTGTTTTGAGTGTTAAATAACACAATTAGTTATCATTTGTTATTACATTTAATGCAATTGCTACTTATTGTTTTGAACAATGTATTCCTGTTTCGTTGTGCAGTACATAGTATATGCACTTTTGTAAGATTTAATAATTACCAGAATATGGACTATATTGAAATGATGAAATAAAAATTGACTAATGAATTAAATACAGCTTTGTATCAGAAAGGTCAGTTAATTTGTTGAAAATTGTGCATCTATAAAAGTACTTCATTTCATATTACATTGATAACTTTTTTGCTGTTTTCGAACCACTTTAACCCCATTTTACTTAATTTCATGAGAACCAATCTTTTTGTCAACGATGTGATATAAGTATTGCATCTTTTTTTTAGGAAAGTAGCTAACATGAATCCTTTAATAATTACTATATGTGTTTCCTCGTTAATACAATTTGATAAATGAACTAGTTAATTAAGGAATTAAAGTTTAAGTTATTAAAATTTTCCCCGCTTAATCAATAATTTTCTGTATTCTTTTTTGATACAACCGTTGCAGCCATTCATTGCATAATGCATAGGGAAAAATAGGAAGAGTTGAGAGTAGGGAAACAAAGAATAGCAGAGCTCACGAGACTGCCTGCCTGACTCATCAGTTTTCCTACTACGGAAACTGCCCATTTATGCTTTCCTTCCATACATAACCCTCTCCTGTCACATGAAACAGATGATATGAAGATATTTTTCGAGTTTTCTTTCAAAACAAAAGTAATTTCGACCAGGGGAAATACAAATTAATTATAAATTTAATTATACGTGACTACATATTTTACTGAAACCAACCGCAATCTATAAAATTTACATAAAACAACATCGCGTATTATAATCTAAGAAACACATTCTACTACCAACTTTCAACAGGTGCTTTTTAAGGATATTTGACAATTTGTGGGTTTATATGTGCAAAATATAGATTTTGAAGATGAAGGATTGATTTCTGTGATAAATTGCATTCAAAGTGTCAAATATAATTGCCTTAAAAGATGATTGTCGAAGGAGGAAAGAAGTACAGTGTGAAATTAATCCCGCAAACATGTAATCGGGAAGACGCTATAAGGGAAATTGTAAGCGCGTTGGATCATTTGAACTCGGTAAGCGATGAAGTGTTTTCCACGATTCGGACAAGAATTCAAAGTCATGGGGCGCAGGTGGGAGCCCTTTCCCGCAGGGTTGCAGCTGCCTCAGAGCAAGTCTCTAGTTTGAAAGGGTCACAGAAAGCTATTCGAATAATTTCTCCAGCGAAGTACCCTTGTCAAACGCCAAATCCATCGGGAAGTACAATTATCAGCGAAACTGGGTTTCCAACTTTGATAGCAAAAAATGTACCTGAACCGATTGTGGTTGAAGAAGATGAAGAAACTCGTTGCCAAAGACCTCTTCGCCTTGATTCGTCAATTAAACATCCGAACGATTTGTTATCAATTTTTCATGTGAAGGAGTCAAAACTTGCGGATTTGAACCAGTTAGATAATGTGGCCGATTTTGGATTAGGCAAGCCTCCGCAAACTATTCGGAATATGGATTCATTCTTTCTTTTTAATACAATCGAAAATCCGTAAGTAAAGATTTTCTCCAAAATTCTACTTGATTGTATGTCTCAAATATGTCTTCATACGAAAACAGCTTTATAAAATATTATTTAAATAATTATGAAGGTATACCAATTACAAAATGACTGAGAGATCACAAGACAGAAATTTTGGAACACTGAGACCTACTCGGAAAGGTGAAGAAGTTCATGCAGAAATTTGTCCAATCGTTCCGGAGACAGTTGATGAAGGGAAACCGGAGCTAGATGACTTTTACTATTATCCATCAACTGTAGAAATACCAAACATTGATGTACCTGAGAGCCTTCCAGATTTGCCAGGCAAGTTTAAGGACAATATAAGTGGTGCTATTTCACACATCCCCATTTTTGTTTTTTTAAATGGATTCATATAATATTTATATTAAATAGGTATTGCCGATACCTTTGACTTGACTGATGACCCATTTACATTGAACTTTCCGTCCAAGCCTGCTCCAAGTGTTACCTTGCAAGCCCCACCCCATTCAAATAAATTCCAAGATTCAACCGCACCATACACTATACCTGTTTCAAGTACAGCGCCAGCGGTGCCTTTAATGAGTCAGCCAACGTCCTCCAGTTCTGCCATGCAAGGTGAGAGAACTGGTGAACTACCCCACCAACAAGGTGGGGCACCTGCTGTACCTCCACCCCCACCGCCTCCACCTCCCGAAGATAATGATGTGGTCCAAGAAGTAAAGAAATCAGTACCACCGCCCATTTCGTCAAGTGGAGGAGATGTAAGATCTTCATTAATGGCAGCAATTAGGGATGCTGGTGGTAGTGGCAAAGCAAAATTAAAATCCGCAAAAGATAGAAAATACGAAGCGAAGAAAAAGAAGCAAGATGAAAAGGAACAAAACATTTCAAATGAGTTACAAGAAGGTGGAGATTTAATGTCTGATCTAAAAAATAAGCTGGCAATGAGGAGAAGGGTAAGTAAAGTTTTATTTTAATTTTGAAAAAAATATGCCTATTATATGGATTAACAAATGAACAAAATAATTATTGAATTTAAGGGAATATCTGGGATTCAAGGTGCTCAAAAACAGATTGGAGGAGTCGGAGATATTATGCTCAGCTTAGCATCAGCAATTCCGACATTGGATAGCTCTGTTGAAACTACTGGAGCAGCAGAAGGGTCTGACAATGATGACGATGATTGGGACTAGATATGTAAAGAAATCATTGAATTCGCTTTCCGTCATATCCTTAAATTAAGTCAAACTTTGTGATCATGATCTATATTCGACTATCAAGTATGTAGGATGTAAGTCAAAATATTAAATAACGCAACGCATGGTAGAGCGGTTACCAAAGAAGTAGTTATTGAATAATATACAACTTTATTTCGTAAAATTTGTTTTAAAATGTTCGAAGAACAATTGAATTGCTTCATAAAGTATCGGATATAGGGAGTCATGCGTAATGTATTTCCGATTTACAGCTAATGTTTTCTATATATCAGTTCAGTGCGGTGATTATTGTTTACTTTATGTACATAGGTGTTTTTATTTTAAAATAAATAATGTTATTGCTGCTGGTTAACCCGCACAGGTATTATGAGTAATACATAATATGATTAATATTTGCGTACTTAAGAATTAATATCACCGCAGAAAAGAAACACTTGGATTGGATTATCTTTTTTCTTTCCTTATCAACTCTAGCCATTTTATAGTTTGCCATATTAAAAACTATAAATTACCACATTAACCGAGTAAATCAATAGTTTAAAATAAATAGTCAAACTTTAAGATTAAACGTACAAATTAAAACAGTTTTCCATGTAAACACACGCGCACGACTTAAATCTAGGTACAATTCCCATTACTCTATCCTGTATACCCAAGTATAATTAAAATGATATTTTAAAATGTTTCATAAAAATTAAAATAATTTATTAAAATTTAAAATTTTTGTTGAAAAAATAATGTTAATAGCTAATTGATGATATTACTACAACACCATCACATTCAAATTAAAATCAAGGATCGTTAAAATTAGTTGTAAATACCTTTAAACACAAGTGACAAGGTATTTATAACTGAAAATAAAAATGAGATAAACTTGGACGTTGTTAAATTATATTTATGCCTTTGTAAGACAGTCAAAAATTTATTTTAATTGTCGTAATATGCTGAGTAAGCTTGCTGCATTTCACTGTCCCTTAAATAATGCCGAACTATTGTAGTAATGGGCTTGGGGTCTAAGTCAGCAACACCGATTCGCACTTTGTGAAAACGATTACCCAAATCCATAATTTGTAAGTCTTGATGATAGTTAAGGCTTTCTCCTTCATCCTCCTCTTTATCATCGCAACTATTTTTTACTGGGGAGAACGTGACCATAATTGAGCAGTCTTTGGCTGTAGCTGCAAGTAGATACATCTCAACTGCCATGACTTCCTCATCAGATAGCGGAAGATATTCAATTTCATCCAACCACTTTTCACTAGATAAGCAAGCCGCACTAGGACATTCATGAGAAAGGTGAGAAGGAGACGGATTCAATGTTACTGGTGGGCTTTCTCCTTTTGATGAGCTGCTGCTGTTATGATGATTATCTAAATTAATTATGCTTGTAATTGTCTCGTCTTCATCATCTTCAGTGGAGGATGTATCAAATCCTTCCTCAAAGGACTCGGAGTCAGACATTCTCTCAGTTTCTGTGCCACTATCCGCATAATTATCATAAGAATCCTCTCCAGTCAATACCATATCAAGCTTTGGGGTAGTAGGGAACTCGTACTCTGACGATGTTTTGGTTGCGAGCTTGTTCTTTTCTGCAAGGCCACCAATACTATGCACTGGACATATCTTTTTGTAAATTTTGTAAATCGAAGTGTCTGTTCTTTTCAGTGATTTTTGCAAGTCAGCCAATTTTTGAATTTCTAGAATTCTAGAAAGTATACATCCTTGTGGAAGGGGAACGGCATCTCGATTGCAGGAGCCACCCATTCCTTGGTCCTTTACAATATTATCACTTTCACACATTTCACTAACGCTTTCCTTGGACATCGGGCGTTTTGACA
Source organism: Lepidocyrtus fimetarius (assembly GCA_036507315.1). NCBI lineage: Eukaryota > Metazoa > Arthropoda > Collembola > Entomobryomorpha > Entomobryidae > Lepidocyrtus > Lepidocyrtus fimetarius. The sequence continues at coordinate 7,551 of JAANSO010000442.1, forward strand.
TAATTTTGGCATATAGTTGAGATGGAGGTGTGCAAACAAGGAGTTTCCTTAGCTGCCTGGCAATTTCGTTGAAGGCGTCTTGGCTTTTGTAACTGCCACATTTTCCAGGAATGTACTTTGGTTTGAGAAGGGAAACGCATAGGAGATATACGAAACTATTTAGGGCACTGCAAATTTAAGAATTTATTTAGCATATTAAATTGGCAAAAATCATTTAAAATAGTATTTTCTTGAAGGGAAATATTTTGTTTGGGAGTTACCTTGGCATTTCAGTACTGTGGAGGGTGTCAGTGTTTCCCATCCATTCTTTTAACACAGTCTCAAGAGATTCTTCGTTGCATTCTCCAAATACTAGTTTTCCGTTCTTTAAAATAAAAACGAGATTTTGAAAATTATTATCAGAACTCCCATAAATAATTAACAGACAAATTCTAAAGTGTTTCAACAATGGCCACTTACACAAAATATGCGAAAATTATTTTGAGGATTGGCAATGAGAGACGTAATTGCTTCTATCATTCGTTGTGGATTACTGAAATAGTGTAAATGTTCAAACGATATTGAAATTCAGGAAATAAATCAACAAATTATTAAACAATCTCATAATTCCTTATTTAGGAAGAATTCACTTACCCAGAAAATAAGTCTAGTGGACAGTACCACGTTCTCGATGAAATTTTGGCTCGTTTTAGCTAATTGAACGAAACGTTTAGATAATTTATGTTATCGGCTTGTATAACAGAGTGTATGGTATGTAAAAAAAATTTTCATATCCAACTAACCTTTAGAAATTGATTTGTGCAGTATGTACACAGGGATGAATTACTCTCACTTAAACTCCTCATTGATATATTAATAGGCCACCATCCCTGCTTCGGTTTTATTTCCACACAGAAATCCGTTTCGTTTGATGTGGGGTCGTTAATTCTTGCAAAATCACTGTGGGAAGTGGCATACGGTACCCGAAGCTCCTTATGAAGTCTGTGATCTGATTTTGTAAAATAAAATCCCCTTTACCTTTCACATTCTCAGTAATTCTTTCAGCAATGTTGACAATGGGGGCACTCTGAGACTCGTTTTGATAATAGGATAAAAACGTTTTAAAGTAGTACCTGGCCTAATTCCTTGTAAAATTCCGTTCAGTCGTATGATTTGCTCCCCATCCAATTGAATAGCTTTCACCGAACCCAAAAATTCTGGTCCAATCAAAGGTCCGAATACTTTATTGGCAAAAATCACTTCACGTTCTACCTTCCTTCGATGTTTTGCCAAATCCCCAACAGGTTCACCTACTTTAACTTTGGATAAGCGTATTACTCTCTGGTCCTATGTTAAAACAAAATAAATTTTTCCAAATCTATTCTACCAATGTTTGATTTAAAAACGATTCGATTTGTATTTCAATGCTTACATCTTGTAGAGCTACCACAACGTTAGCATTCCCCTCGCCCCTATATTTCCAAGCATGTTTGAAGATGTCTAAAGGTTCCAAACAAGCCGCAACACTGCTACTTCTCCGCAAATCCTTAATAACCTGTGAAACAACCAAGTGGAGTTGATATCTTGACAACTTTGTCAAACTTTCCACAGTTTCTACTCGTTTCTTCACTGATCCCTTCCCATTATACTCAAAATCATTATTTTTCAAAAGTTCTAACGCCATGGCTGTAATATATCCTTTTGTGGAATGGTATGCAACTTCTTAAATCTCCACGCCAGCAAAATCAAAGAAAATATTTAAAACAGGTAAACTAGAAAGAAGAAAGTGAAAAACGGACAAGTATGATTTTTGAGTCCACTTTTCTTCGCGTCTGTCTTGAAATGAAATCAGCTCATGAATGAATGGCTTTTCCTCTCGCCTCGCTTCATCGCCTTTGTTCACTATCACTTTGGCTTTGTGTGTGAATGTGAATGAGTGATGAAGTTGTTGAGTGGTGGCTGGCCAAGCGTTCAGAGAATTGCCAGCAAAAGAAACAAAACCTTCCCTTTTATACACTTTTTTAGGAACAACTTTGATTTCAGAGGGAGAGTGAGAGACAGATCCAGTTTATCTCGACATGCAAATAATCGCAGTTTCGTTAGTTCTCAACTACGTCATTTACAACTTTATCGTCCTCATCATCGCTCCATCTCTCACTTAGTTTTAGTCACAGGAAAAGGATTAAACGTTATGATGATATTGTGATGTGATGAATTCATGTAAAATCAAAATTTACAGTTTTTGTTAACATTATTCGTAATATATTTTAACTTTTAAAGTTAAATTTGTTACTTTCATATTGTTTGTAGAAATATCAGAGACCTTCTCGTTTATTACGTAATTCATCGTTAAAATACGGATATTACAGTGATTGACCAAGCCGATGACTAAATCATTTTTTGAATAGGTGGAGTAAAGTAATGATATCAATGCTCATTGTCTTTCCCAATAAAGTCTTTTAAAACAAAAGGTTTGTTATGTGTAGCAATTGTCAAATGGAAGTAAGAACCTTGTAAAGTACAATGGGTGCATAAAAATTAATAATAATGTCCACATATTTTTAAACCTCAGATTATTTGCTGAAAGTCTGTGAGAGCTACGTAAGACAAACATGTTTAGAGCAAAGTTGAATGATCTGATTTTAAATACATTATTTTTAGAAGGGCAACCGGATATCGAGTTCTGATTTTATTCAAAAATTGCGCATCGCATTTGCTACACCGTTCTTTTCTTTTTCTTTCACGACTTTCTTTATAATTTTGAAACATTCCTTTTGAATATAAACTTTAAAAGCTTTTGTTTCAAAGTTGTAAATTGAATAAATTATAATATGTTTATATCGAATATAAGTATTTATTTAGCACAGCATTCATGAATAATGCATTGTACAGTCAAGAATAGAATTTAAAGTATTTAAAACCTTTTTTGTAAAAACAAGTTAAAAGGTACCGATGCATGTATTTATTTTGGTCTATGAAGTAGCAAATAATTTGATTTTTACCTGGAAATGGTATGGAGAAAGTTGCATAATAGTAGATATGGTAAACTTGTTGTTATGTTATGAACAAAGCTGTCAAAATAATACCAAAGCCTCTGACAATGCTCTTATAGTTAGCATAACTAGTTGGAATTTCCTTCAAAATTAAATATTTTGGGAAGGATAAAAACATTTGTAATCGGTTTATAAAATAAATAAATAATGTTTCCCGTTATAACATTGATTTAAGGATATTTTGATGAAATTAATTTAAATGAAAACATGAACATACGTCATCTTAAAAATTAGACTACTAGGAAGTTAGGCTTGTATTGTTTTTTAAACAAGGGATATTTTAAAAAACAAATTATAGAGGATGATGGTTGTTACCTCACAGCCACAGCTAGAAATTTTCCCAAGAAATGTTTTTCTCCCAAGAGAAATGGGAAAGAATCAGTGAGTAAATGTCCTTTTCAAAAACTGTCAAAAATTCTATTTCGATTTCATTCATTGAAATACAATTTTAAAATCTTACGTCAAGTTCCAAGGACTTGCTAGCAATGGAGGACAATGACATTTCGAATTCCTTCTAAAAAGTCACGCTGTTTTTCTTCTGCACGAGGAGTCGTACACGTTGTTTCTTTACGTCCGATTGCAAAAGCTGTGAAGCTGGTGGATCACCACAAACGTTTTGAACTTGAAAGAATCATGTATTTTATCTTTTGACTTTTGACTGTGGATGTCCAACAACGTGGTTATGGAGTATAATGCATTTTAATTATTTTGCATATAATGGACTTTCCTTTTCCTCCTTGACAGCAGATGCTCAATTGGAAATCTGAAATACAAGAAAACAACAAGATTCTGAGAAATAATTCACTGCATGATTTTAAAATAAGATATTTGCACTGCCTAGCAAAAATGATGAAGTTTTATGTCTTTTGCAAGCTGCATTTTTCCTATGCAATTCGCTATTACCTTACTTCAAAGTTAAACCCTACAAGTGCATTCTGTAAAAAATTTGAGCATTTTTAAGGGAAATGTTAATGATTGGTCATAAAAAGTACCTATTGTTGTTCATACCCTCCTCGTAGATGTAAATGTTAATAAAAAAAGCTGATCCATCAATATCATCAAGTTTTTAAATAGTATAGGAATCTTTAATAAAAAACTGCCGAATAACAAGAGGTCAGTTTCCTAATCTCATGTAAGTATCCACCATGTGCGGATTTCTTCATATTTAAGACTCTTTGCATACATATATTTGTAAAAATACCACAAATTTCTTAACAGTCATCATAAATTATTTTATGTAAAAATAGTTTTTTAGTGACAACGAACCTGTAATAAACTCGTCATCACCATCACCTTTGAATTAATAAGACAAATGAAATATGTATGAAGTTATGTGGGTAACATCCTGGAACAAATAAGACACCTTTTTCTTATTTTTTGCCCCGGGTTGAAATATGCTCAAGCGGCTCTTATGATAAAATGTGTATATCCGGTTTATTCTCCTCAACTTTCCAACAACCACTTATTACCAGTATTTTCAAACGTCTTTTCATTGCGTCTATTCTCTTTCCGTCTTTTAAATTAGAGGATTACAATGTAGTCAAGTATTCAACACTATTTGTTGGAAACAAGGATGTGCGTCATTATTGCACCATCAATAATCTCATCCCCAATCGCAAAACCAACATTAATGGCGATTTGACTCCGTGTGCCGGTATTAAATTAGCGATGCGACGATGGCTAAGATAATTAGACAAACTGTTTTTTTAACTTTTTCGGTTTTACTTTGAAGAAAATACGTACAAATGCAAGAAAACAAGACAATTAGATGTCTCCCCTCATCAACTCGTTTAATTAGGTATGCCAGTAATAAAAATGGGCCCAATGCAGTTGCACTGGACTCATTCAATTTTTGTCTGATATCACCAGCCACCACTAATGCCGCATTAGCATCAACACAGCTAAATTACATTTTTTCTTAATACTTTCAACCTTCTTAAGTCGGTAAATGAATGACCAAAAAAGTCACAGCGATAAATTTGATGAGGCTCTGCTGCCTCGTGCCTGTCTGCTCGTCTCATTTTTAAACAAGTTCAACCGCAAAACAAACACAAATAAAAAACATTTAATAATATTATTCATCCTGCTTTATTATTTTTATGTTTACTTTGATTCGTCAAAATTAAATAGCTACAAAAATAAATCGCGTAAAAAGTACCTTGCGCTGATACATTTTCCTCCTCATTTCATTCATTTTCTGCAATTAGTGAATACCTATTTTTAATTTGTTTATACCTACATAATTCGCCTTTTGACATATCAAAATACTTCCTGTTGCAGCGACATTGGATAACAAAATGACCAAAAGCGCTGCAACCAACCATTAAATATACATGTAATAATGACCACAAGTTTATTATGAAAACTTTTTCGTTATAGTACGATGGGCTTCCGTTTAGCGTAAGCATGTATTTTTAAATTTTATTTCGAATGGTACTTTATTTATACATTAAACTTGTCCTGCTGAGACTTTTGGATGGACCCAGCTTCATGAAATTGATATCAAGATGAAAAATGTTGAAATTTATGATGAATTGATGTGAAAGTTGCATAATGTTTTTTATGAAGTCAATTAATATTGTTGAATGAGCCAAGATAAAATGAGGAATCTACGTCAGTCTTTTTCAATCAGTGGTCTATGGAGTACTTGAATTTGATTGATTGCAAAAAGTAATTTGGTTTATAGATGAGATGGACAATCTGCGTATGTAAACAGGACTTGGTACAAAAGGAAGAAAGAAACCCTTGAAAATATTCATGATGTCCTTTAGAAATCAGCTTTTGCTGACACAACCTCATATTCCTTTGTTAAATATAATTATTGCACATTGCTGCATGCAAACTTTACAAAGTGGAAGAAAACTTTGCAATTTTGTGCCTTTTTGCACACCATTTTATTACTTTAAGAATTTGGATTATTAGCATGTTCAACAGCGTAGCGTTTGATGCTTTAATAGGGCTGTATGGGTTTTCCTAACTGCCAAAAAAGATCGTAAAAAGAATTAGAATGCCTGACCTATTCCGAATGCAAAAATATAAAAAGATGCCCTCTATAGGTTTGCTAATCCGCCATGTGCCATGTGCATATCTAATTCACATCTCTGCATTCTAAATGCATCAATTTATATGTAAAATAGTGAAATGATCAGCAAAGGTATTTTCGTAATCTTTTTTGTCCGCGGATATTATTTCGTACTCAATAACAATAAACTTTGAATGGGAATGAAATAAAAGACATATCTGACGTTGTAGATGACGCTGCAATTGGATAATAATCAATGTTAGATGTTCATGGAGATCTTTGCGCAACTATACAGGGTCATTTTACAATAGATAATATGCGGTTAACTCACACATTTTTGTGTCAAAGATGTTGATGGATGAACTATTATACATTTATCCGATTTACCCAATTTTATTCGGCTACGCTTGATTTTGTTTATGGCTAAAAATCAAATTAAAAATGCACATGGATCCATGGACGGCCCACAGTTTACCATTTTCTAAATCATTCAATATAGCTAAATACTTTTATTACCTTTCATACTATGCAAAACTTTCTTGTATTAAGAGCAAAGCTTTCAACTTTATGCATTTTGAGCACATCTGCTCTTGTATAATATTTTAAATGCAAATAATGCATGAAAAAAGCCAGGACCTTACCCGTAACTTTGTCCGCACAATACTTCGGAACCTATTAGTTGACAAATTAACAAAACGGGATATTTCTGCAGCAGCAAACAAATTGGCACAATTCACAAGATGAACACGGGAAGGAAGTGAAGCCACACACGAAGCAAGTATTATATGAACAGTAAATGATTTCTTCTTTCAAGACGTTCTTTCCGCAACAGCATTTTACGCCACTCGGTCCACAATTGCAACTGTGGTTGACCAAATGATTGTTTATCATTTAAATAAAAATGAATTCATGTAAAGAGGCACATCACATACAGTAAATGGGAATAAGAAAATATATTTTGAAAAAATCACGGTGATGCTTGTTATTTTACGAGCTGTTCTATATTTGATTTAAGTATAGGGCCAGGGGAGAGGCTCTTTTTCTGCTCACGTCAAACGTGTAACACTTTTGAAAAGCTCTGAAAAGGTTTTGTCTACAATTGACAGACATCTGCTGCTGCACCTTTCACCGTGCAGTTAAAAAAAGTTATTCAGTTTAGTAGCACTTTTGCCATGGTCATATAAGAAAAATAGACAGATCAAAAGTCACATTTTATACATGAACCTTATATACAAGATTGTACAGTTTGTTTTTAGTATATTAACCTTGCCATGATGATGGTGAAGAAGATGGAGCACAACCATTCATTGTCGTGTTGTCAATACGTTTACATTAAATATTAATATTATTAACTAATAATATATTGGTGATGGTTATTGGAAACTCATCATTATTTATCGAAAGAGCTGCAAATAGGGACAGCCTTTTCTTGTAAACATGTACGTAGTACATGATCTTATTCACTGCAGTAAATCATTTTCCTTTTGCTATCCCCATATTTTACTAATAGTGAGTAACGGTCTTCTGGTTAGAAGGACGCATTGGACTTGATAAAGACGATGGTGATGTTGACAATGATGGAAACAGTTCAATAATATGAAATTCCTATACCAAACAAATAAACTTCCTTTCTACGTTGTGTTATTCAAGAGAACATAAGATCATAAGATTCATCCAAACCAAGAAGCGTACTGAACGTGCTGGAAAAGTGTAGTAGCTAATTATTATCTCAACAGGTTTTTAAATGTTATCTATATGATTTCTTAAATGCGATTTCTTTATGATTAAGCAAATACTCAGGTAAGAAGTAGTCTAGTTTTACTCTCTACATATTGTATTTTATCAGTTTAAGCTTATTGCAGAGCTACTAATGATTCCGCCTTTTTTGACACAAAAATTCATTTTGTTGAGTTATACAGGAATGGAAAGATTGCTAAAAATAAATGTTGTTCATATTGTTTTCATAGGTCCACTTACCGAGTAAATACGTAAATTGGGTTTAGATACAGGTGGATCAGCAAACCCATTTCGGGTTGCAAGTTTATACTGGTTTCATGAAAAATGTTAAAAACGTTGCTGGCTAAGCTTATTTAAGTTCAACCCAATGAGTTTATATGACATTCTAAATCTTTGAATTTGGAAAGCATAATGCATAGAGCCTGTTAAATTAAGCCTACAGTAACTATGTCGATATTCGACAATAACAAAGTCTTTTTTGTTGTTGTTATATCCACAAACTTTACCTGACCTTAATGCATGGACAAAGTCCTAAAACAGGTACTTTATTTTTAATCATTGAAGCCTTTACTAATGAAAGGTTGCTTAAAAGAACTGCTCAAAAATACTTTCCTCCATACACGTTCATGCTTTTACAGCTATAGTTACATATATTTTAAGCAAATTTTTTTGTCATTTGTAAATGAATGGGAAATGAAAGTACACTGTTATGCGAACTTAAACTTTAACCAAGTAACACGTAAGCGTAATTAAATAAAGGCAAAAGTAAAAAAGATATTTTTGCTGGTGGAATTCCACAAATATGTCGACTCTACAGACACTGCTTCAAATGGAATCTTACAAGAGAACCTCATTTTGCATGGCAACATAGGGCAAGAAATTAATTTATGTCAATTAAAACCTTTATCCGCTTCAGAATGATGATCAAGCCGATGATGATAGTGTACCTGGTAAATGATTTTAAAGATCAATTAAATGAATTGACATCCAAAATAACCTTGTTTCAGTTCTTTTTCTCCTAACATATTTTACTCACAGTAAAATTTTCCAGTTTTTCGTCAAAAGTTTACTAAATTAAATCCAAGAATTAAACCGAGTATTAGCTGACCAATTCAACGAGCGCTTCGCCCTCTTTTAATACGGAAAATTTGCATGTGCTAATTAATTGAAACGGTCAAATAGTTTAAATGCGTATGGACAAAGGCCAACTAACTCTAAGAGAATGACAAGTGTATGCAATTTTAGAAAAATTTTACACCTTTTGTGATCATAAACCTTAAATAATAACATTTAATAATGAAAAGACGCATAGATATTGTCTTTTCAAACATTTTTTCTGAAGGATAATCGCCGCTAACGTCAACATTAAAAATAGCTGGTCTAAAGTCTACTTTCTTTGATCACTATTTAATTCGATTGTAGTTGTTGCCGCTGCTGCTGAGGCATGAAAATTATGCACACGTGTTGTTTTTCTTCTCTCAATTGCAACGTTCTCGGCTTGAGATGCACATGTGCTCCATACAATGACCACGATGATAAAGGACGCAAGAGAGAAAAGGAGTTAGTGTCAAACTTTTTATTAGTTAGGGTTAAACTGAGCTGACTCAACAAAGTGTTAAATAGTATAATAATTATATCATGCAACATGTAATTAACTATGCACTCTCTCAACTGCTACTCACCAGTAACACTATCCTCATTTAGAAACAAGTCGTTACATTTATTATCATCTCTGAAACGCTAATGAACATGTAAAAGCCACGGCTAGAGCTTGATTGCCACCAGCGCAGTGACATATTCCTATCAAACTCTTACCGGTTATTGGTAGGTAATTTTTAGCTGCTAGGTATTCCAAATTACGTAAAACTATTCCATATTCGACAGACAAGCACACTTGAAATATTTGTTTCACTTGTTTTTTCAAATGTAACATGTTATTTATAGAATTTAATGTATTTTCGTGTGGATTATTCAGTCATAAAAATAATCATTTAGGGATCAGCAAACAATGACTACATTTTCCCGTGCATAATATATTATTGAATTGGTTCAAGTGATTTATCATTTTCAAATTCTTGTTCGGTTACTCACTAACTAAACAGTAATGATGGTTCCGTTGATGTATGGTAATCATCCCAATTAGCAAATAATACTGCAATAATAATTGAAATTTCCATGAACAAAAACCCTCAAATTTCTTCCCAGACGGTCAAAACTTCTTAAATTCGCTAATTGTTGACTATCACAAGATTATTTAATATTACAAAAGAACATATCATGATGCAAATGTTTTTTTCGTTCGTTTTGCTCTTAAATGTTACTTAAAAATATTCTAACTCGAAAAGTATATTGGCGAAAAGTAATAATAGCTCCATGTTTTTTTTGTGAAGAAAGTTTTTATTTATTCTAACAGGATGTAAAATGAAGGATACGAGTTGCAAAGATTAAATTGTAACGGTTGACTGAAAAAGAATAAAACTAGGATTGTAACTATTACCTATTGAAACATCATTTTTGATTTATTGATGAATACTCTTTTATTTTTATGATTTTTGGAATAATTTTAATTTGATCATGCAATAGCGATGGAATCATACAGTCCATTTTTGGAATTTAGCACTACGTTGGTCTTAAATCATTAAACTCTAGTCCTTGATAATCACTAAAGCAATCAGATATATGTCAACCCACTAATTAAAAAACTTTACGTAATATAAACCGCATCATTCCATTTGGATGAAAAAAGAAAAGTAAAATTACGAACCTGCTTATATCTGCTTGGAGAAAATGGGTGATCCTGCATCAAAAAGTTTGCTGTGGTTGTAAATTCTTCAACACGATAAGTTAATTATTACAAGTAATTGCGATTTAATTTTCTCTTTTTACATCATGTTGTAAAAACTGAACTGATTTTTTGAACTGGTAATTTTCCCCATATATAAAATCAAATCACATAAAATATTTTAGGTTGGATTAAGTAGAGAGGTGGGGAGTTATGAATGAACCCAATTCATGAATGAACTAGTTATTCGGCAACTAAAAGATAACATCGTGAACAAGTAATTTCTGGAGCAACTTTGAATTAATTTTTAACCTTCCTGTCAAATGTTACACTCTCTTGAGAATAAAAGGATTAGATTAAATAACTGATAAAACACGATTAATCCTTAATTAAGTATAATTTACTTTCCATCCTGATTTTACTAATCCTATTGAATTAATGAAAGAAAACTGAGACGAAAATATTCTTAATATTTCGAAATGGTAGTTATCCTGCAAGAACGTTTGCAAGCTGTAAGCTCACCTCCTAACCAATCGAGTTCTAACATTTTTACTTTAATAATAATGGTGTTCGTATATTTTCTCTGAATGTTTATGTTCACTTGTTTAATACAATTCTTGATTTGGTCGGTTGTTTCGTTTTTTAAAAATCGATGAAATATGTATTTATCAAGCAAGCTATATTTTTGCAGTATTTAGCAGCAATCACATTGCAAAAAACAACTTGTATATAAAATAGCCTTGAGTAGACCTACAGAAACGAAAAAAATATTTTTAAATGTGGGGATTTGCAAAACTAACGTGGGCAGCACATGACGCTTTGTATTTATATATTATGGAGATATCCGTTTGGAAATCCACGTAGTTTTGACTCCTGCATCGATGTTGAAAATATTTGAAAGCACAACTTATATTTAGTTTGCGTTAGATTTTCCATGCGGGTTTTTCTCAGTTTTATAAAACAACTGTTCTATTGAAATTTATAGAAAGTATCCCTATTTGAAGCAAACACTTGAAGGAAGACGGAGAAAGAAGGGGAGGTTGTTACAGTAAAGCTGTGAAGTTGCTTTCCATATGAGTTTTAGCTTTCATTTCCACGGTATATCGACGACAGTGACATGTATGAATTCATGTACATACATGAGAAGACGAGCAAAGTACGTCATCATTCTTCTTATAATAGGAATAGCCGTGTTCAAGCTTGGAGGGGAAGCGGAAACGAAAATGTAAGTGGGAAAGAATGAAGAAATAATGGAATAATGCCCGGGTAAGCAAAATATATAGAAAGCTTAAATAAGCGGAATCATAATAGTCAAGAAGAATAAACAAGAAAATGACTTTTTTCAAGGGGAAAGCATTTCCTCGTAAGTTTATTTATAAAAATAGTATTATGGAAAAACATGTTATTTATTAGATTGGTGGTATGAGTTATTTTGGTACCTTATATAGTCAAAGCAGATTTCACATTTAATACTGCGAATAACATACAAAACATGACGTTAAATTCCAGTTATGAACCTACGCAAGGGCAAAGGCTTGTTTTCATAACGGGCTTGGCTTGATATGTAGGCATTTCTTTTATGTTTTCATCAACAGATTCCAAGCTCACCTTGACAAAGGAAACTCACCCGAATTGGTTGAAAGTGGAAATTGAGGAAAATTTCCACTCCAGCAGCGAATTTTCAGATACCTTTGGAGTTTTTGAAGGTCATGATAATGAGATATTTGTAAAGGCTTTAATTTCATTCTAAATTATTGTCAATTTGTCTAAGGAAAAAGCTTATGAAAGAGTATTTTGGAATTTTGTGATAACAATTCAGTGCAATTTTAAAGTCCGATAATATATATTAATGCTAACGAAAAAGGAATGTATAGAATTGTAACCCTGAAATCTAATTAAGTTTGTTTGTTCATGGATTAATCACCAATCAAACGGAATGACCCATGGTAAGGTCATCCAATGAAGTCATGGCCACAAAATTGCATATAAAGATTGGATTCATTGTGCCATAAACAATTCATACTAATTTGTTGATCATTATCATTATTGCACGGATAACGTTACATTGCATCATTGATTGTTATTTTGAGTGATAAGCTACGTGAGTTTCAAGTGTCATCCTTATCGATTTGCTTTCATTCAGATAGGAGGGGCTCCAAAACAATAAATTTTTATCTTGCATTTTAAACATTCAATATAATGCATAATTTGTATCAACTGGCTTTTGTATATGAACCTTACTAATTATATAAACCAAATACACCAACGATTTATCAGGAAAGTAAATAAATATAAAAACGTTTTTGAGTGGATATAACATGTTGGGTGTTATTTGATTTATATAATGCGAGAATTCTGCATATTTTCACAAAAATCCCCAGGCTCTGCCTGACTGATGATCTCCCAACTATCGTCATTTGCAATAATGATACTTGAAAACTATAAAAAAAAATTCATACATGCGTAAAACCCAGACGTGACAATTCATTTGAAATCAGACAATCCCAAGGATTTTATTTGAAAAATCTTTATAAAAAATGCAATACTGCAAACTCGTTTATCATAATAAAGTTAGAATTGTGCAGTTTCTAAAGAATGTAACTCTGGAGTTTTTGGTTTCAAGCTTTGTTTTTATGTGATGAAGTACGCCATTCGCTAAGACAAGGTCAATGCGGCATCCTTGCAAAATTCAAAAACCTTCTTCATTAATATCATTCCTCAGCTTTTTGCTCTTTAATAACAAAAACGCTTTTCATATTGATCTTTTAGTTATTAAGTTTTGTCTTTGAAACATTCTTAACTGACGTACTATTTCAAATTCTATGCTGCTGATGTAATAACGTTCAAGACAACACCTATTTGTAAGCACTTTGTTATTCTGCTATTAAACTACTCCAGCAGCGCTTATCATTATAAAAGTTATTGACAATAAAAAACCAGGTTGAAAACGTACATGACAGTTACTCTGCCGTCATTGTCACACTCATAACACTTCAACTAAAAATATTTTTGTAATAAGCATATTACTGCCAAATCATGGAAATTGATTGATTATATATTGCCCTTCTTTGACAAATTGTGGAGGTTGTTCAGAATAAATAATCTACTATCATCACTACATTTCATCATTATAATTTTGATTCTATTTGACAATCTAAATTATTTACGTGAATTGATTGTCATTATCGATTACTGGGATTATAATATGATACAATGATGATCTAATCAAACTCTTTTACAAAAATATTTAACCTATTTACTGGAATTCAGGTTAGTTCCCGCTAACATGAATTAATAATGCCGAAATTCATGGAAAATGAAACCATCAAACAAAATCTGTCACGTTTGCATCAATGGAATTTACACAATTTTTTATCCGACATCCGGAATTCCCAGATTTGCATTAGTTTATAGCGAATTGCTATACCCATGTAAATTGATATGGGGCAATATGAACAGCAGGTGCTTGCAATTGTTGCTATTTTAAATTGACAATCAATAGTACGATACACGATGTGAATATACGTTAAATTATTAATTAAAGCTCGGGACCTTTTTATTTTAGGTTAACTAGTATATTAATTAATTAATTGTTGATTCTAAAACCTGATTTTTGTAATAAAACTATTTGGTTTGGTTAGCTATTGCAGATTGATGCCAAGCTTGAGTGCTAATTTAAGTACTTTCATGAGGTCGAAATAAATTGAATGCGGCATGCTTTAAAATATGGATCATGCAGAGACCGATGCCAAACAAGACAGTAAAACGTTTTTTCAGACTAGACTAAACTTCCGTGTTTATATAAACAATCTAAATGACGAGCTGCTTGACCTTTCTTCAAATAATTATTGCAGTTATTATTTTTTAATTGTACATGGCAGTACTTTTCGGTATGATTGTTGCATTAAGTTAAACAATTTGGAATAGGAAAAATATCTCCCAAGTCAAATAGTAAAGTTACAAATGTTTGTTCTTGAAGCAAGTCTAGTGTCGGCAACAAAACCAAACTTACAAAAGAACTAAATCAAGTCTATCGGGGTTTATGACTAGATAGGTATGACATAATTCAATTCTCGCGAGGCGAATAGTTTGGGCTATCGGGTGCAGTATAACTGAAAATCGCCTTCGAGAATAGCAAAAATAGCACCAAACCAGTTAAATGAAAAGATTCAACGATTCGTCATCTAATTACATTTTAGGTACCTATTTTACATTAAACAAAACAATAATAAATGCAATTTTCTAGATAAATGATAAATCTTCCTATCGAATGTAAGAATTTCGGATGTCCTATAATGTTATATTACATTCCGATGCATTATTTTTATTTGACGATTTTCAGTTTGGAAGCAACAGGCATTGCCGACAATTTGAATAAGTCATTGGTACACAATGCAGAATTTGTGATAAATATGATGATGAAACTATAATGAGTGACGTTAATTTATGTCATACTATGATGATTCATTATTTGCACATCTTCTTCCGCTGATTTCCATGATGTCATTATTAGTAGCCATATGAATAATTTAATAAGTGCCAATGGAGTACGAAATGTAGCATTAAAGGAATTGATAAACGTTGCGCTTTAAATATAAAAGTACCCTTTATTCAGTTCCCTTACAACAACTTTAACGCGTTGTCATTTCTGTTCGCAATATTTTGTATATATCAGGTATTTTGAGTACAGTACTTTTGTATTGAATATATACTTGCTAACCAAACCGATTACACTAAAGAATTTAATTAAAACAAACTATTATTGAATAAAGAGACGGATTTTATTCCTAACTAATGAACTAATATAAATGTAAAATTATAAAATTACGTAAAAGCAGATTTTGCGACTAACGAATGATTGTAGTAGCAACTACTAAACAAAAACGTATATTAACGAGACCATTACTATAATTACTTTCAGATTTCTAAAACCATGCACATAACCAAAAATATCCCCAGAATATAAATGTAAACATTCTGAGTTAGTACGCCATGACTTGTTACTTGTAGCTTTTTGATGTTTTACTCAAACCATTACCAATTGAAACCTTTTCTTACTATCGACAAAGAAGATTATAAATCTGTCACAAATATATATTTTAACAATTTAAATAGGATTATAGTTTACTTACGCCGAACAATTTTTATTTTTGTATGTCGTAGATATTAAATTTTTATGATATTTATAATAGTAGTTTTATTTACCATAATATGATTCAGATTTTTTGTTCAGTCCATCTACTAAAGTTGTTAAATTTACAGCATTTCTATGGGAATTTAGTTACAAAAGGACACTTTGTTTTTGGGAATAATTGTTTTTGCTTGTCATCCTGTGATATATGTAGAAAACCAACCCCAATTTCGTTTGCAATTATTCAGATACAGCCTTTTTAGAATATTCATCACAACATCAAATTTCCGTTGTTAATTTCACTGAAAAATAAATTTGAATAAAGTGAAGATCCAGCAAACTAAAAGCATGGCGATTTAAGGCAAATAAGCCCAAGTACACTTAAAGTACTTTTACAATTACATACATACACAAAGTTTTAATATTATTGTATTTTCTGCTGCCACGCTGAAGGTAAGCTAGGCATAGTATTAGGCTATTTATTCTTGAGAATGTCAAGAAAGTCGCAAAAATGAAATATTAACCTATCAAATAGTATAATTTTACATTTCCAAAATTTAAAGCAACTGGCAACACATGTCAATTATTTGAACCTTAAAAGATGAGTTATCGATCTTAAGAAATCGATAAATTCAAATAACGAGTAGACCTGAAATTTAGCGTAAGTTAGCAACGAGATCATCGTTTTTACCCTTGATCATTCTGGGACATTTTTAAGCTTATTGATGAATACAAAACTGCTATTAAGACCGAGGTGATTAGAATACATTTTCTTATGCTTTAGCAATGCAGAGATATTTTTTGACTAGTATTCCCAACAAAAATCATAATCTATGTCAGCAATCTAAAATGCGCATTCTAAATAGAAATACCATCACTTTAGTAAGACCAAATAGTGTAAAATAAGCATCAGGTCTTAGCATGCCACTCAAAGTTACTGAAGACACTGAAGTTATTGCCAATTCAAAAATCAGCGCCAAACATTAAACATGGCAATTGTTTTCCTGGCCTCTATCAAATAATTTACTTCACAACATAATGCAACTCTAAAAGCTGTATAATATTATGTCAGGCTTCTCGTCTAATTAGATTTTCGACCATTGAAGTTATACTCACCCTACAATTCATTTCTCTTCAGAAGAGAACAATTTGTATAATATGCATGTCTGTTCATACATTATAAGCTATATATATTTATACTAAACTATTGCTATCAACTATTGCCTTTATAACCCGCAACATCACCCTTGTCAACACGTAACGTCCAACTTTAAAATCCCTATTTGTTATTCAACTGATTCATTCATGCATTAAGTCTACAAAAGTTTTAATGACTTAACTAAATTGCACAGAATAGAAAATTAAGGCAACAATAAACGAATAAAATATAATATATAGAGATCCTCTCTTAAAACAACTAAATTGTACATAACACGCTACTGGATATTGTCTTTTTAGAATTGTTTATTTCCAATAATGGTAAATGTCGGGAAAATATTTTTCAAAAGTGTGTATTTAAAAAGAAGAATAAGAATATTTTAAGTGTGTCGTTGTTTACAAACCATTATCTACATGCTATTTAACAATACCACATTCCATACACTATCCTGGTCGTTCATTACAAGGTCTCTGAAATTATTGCCTGAAAGGTTGAAGTAGACACGTTGTTTTTAGAAGATTATTTTTCAAGTACACCGAAAATTGAATTGAATTATATAATTTCGCTTAAAACTAGATACAATAATAATTTGTGGTCACAATAAACTACTACTCTATAGCAACGAAATGCGAGTTGAAGATGCTTTGCTGCGCTTAATTATTCTAATGTAAGTTAAATCTTAAATCATGATACTGTTTGTCAAGTTAAGAAACCTTCTATTCTGTTGTAGCAAATAAAGTCAAAATTATTTTTAAGTTGCCTATTTTTACAGGAAAGATCGTAGTTTCCAACTGAAAAGGTTTTATTGTACCATAACACAACTAACTGGATTTTCTGGCAACCCGGCTTCGGCTTCCCTAACGAGATCTTCAACGTCTCCTTGATGAGCGTTTTCTTTGTTGCTGCTAATGCTTAGATTACCGCTGGTACTAAGCTTAGAATCCTAGAAAATCAGTAATGTTTCGAAATTGAGGTAAATGGAAGTGTATTAATTTCTTTCTAAAAACGGTAAAATATTTGTTTGCTTACCGTATCACAAGATGAACCGTCGTCAGCGTCACGGTCCTGAATGTCTCTTCTTTTCTCGCAACATCTACAGGTATATTTTTCCAGGTTTTTGATTTGACTTTTCTTCAAACCCACACAAGTCAAATGGAACCACTGATCGCAACCATCACATTGAATCCAGTTAACCTCCTTGCCTACACCACAAGTAAATTAAAGTTTAAACGCAAAATACAGACAGATTTCATTTGTAATTGAAATGTTTACCTGTAGGCTGGCGACAACTATCAGCTGCACAATCTTCGTCGCATTCCTGGTTGGATTTCTTACGTTTTGTTGATGTGTCTCCGCTCTGTTCAAAGAATATAATTCGTTGTTAGAATAATATATAAATCGATATAGAAATAAAAAGTTTTGTTAATATAGTTGCGTACAGGTTTTCGTTTCTTGGATGGAGATTTCTTCACTTGTACATTACTGTCGTCACTTCTTTTTCGCTTTCTAGTGCCTTGTTTCAGAGAATCCTGATGAGACTCCCAATCAGATAACCCTTTCTTGTGAATCTCATCATCGATGAAGCGTTGAATTTCCTATAAATTGTAATTTAGAAAATTGAGACAAACTTAAAGGAAAAAAGACACAGTATGATTGATGAAATGTCTAAAACCAAGTTTACCTTGAGATCCCAGGATTCTTGTATGGTTGGATGAGCCAAATCGTACAGTTTCCAGAGTGTATCTCCTTCGTCTACTGTTAGTTCCATGAGATCTGCTTCTATCAATAAATTTTCAATTTCCTGAACAAGATGAGGATCCAGTTTAATAGGAGGATTTTCAGCACTTGCTTCCGTAGGACGCAGTACAGAAGTTTTCTCATCTGATGTAGTACTGGACGTTCGGACGGATTCTTCCACTTTAACAGGGGTGACTGAAGCATTCACAGTACCCTGCTGCATTGTTGCTAAGCATAACGCTATTTCCATCTCAGTTGTTCTTCCAGGGATATCAGATTTTGAATCTGAACCACTCTTTGAATTAGTACCAGAGAGAAGTTTTGCGGAATGCTCAATAATGGCTTTCTGGTCGAAGAATATTTTGTGGCTTGGTGTAGGGTTGTCCGAAGTAGTATTTGAACCTGTATCCAAAGACTTGTTTGGAGATGTTATCACTTTCATTGCGTTCCGTTTAATGATATCCACAATGCCACTTATAGCAGGATTTTGAACTAGCTTGTCACATTTTTCTTGCCACTTCATCGCCCGGTCGGTTAGGCACTGTATCGCAATGCCTTCAGGCAAGTGAAGTGGAATTTGTTCAAGATTAAGCAGTAGGCTTAAGATTGTTTTGTATTCCGGACGTCTTGATCTGGCACAACAAGGTCCAATAAATTTCGTTTCCCGTGTGGATATTTTGTGCGCAATAACAGCTTGAGAACTATACTTTTTAATTGCGTCCACTGAGTTCTCATTGTACGGCAGTTTTGGTAACGGGACACAAGTCGGATGAAACCATTCATAACACAGTTCGCAACGAATCATAAACGACATTTTTGGCTGTCCACACAAGCAAAACACAGGCCCTTCATTCCCTTCTGATTTAATCTTCAGTTTCAGTAGATTTTCCTTTCGCAACGCTTTCATTTGTTCTCTCTCTACATCCACTTTTGTCTGCAACAAATTAAATAAACTTAAATAAGCAAGACCATACAACGCAAAAATTATATTTCAATAATCAAACGTAATATACAACTTTAATAATAATATCAACTAACCGCGCAAATGTTAACCAAATAGCTTTCATCCTTTGCATGAGTAATAGGAGCGCTAAGAATATTAGCAATAATAGAAGAGGTCGGTGCACTAATGGCGAGTCGCTTGCGCTTACCCCGTTGGGGATGCTTTGGTATTTGTTTTCGAGGAAGTAAAGCCTTTAAAATGACACATAGCATTGTTAAATTAGTTATTGTACATATTATACATAAAATTATAGAAAGCTTTTTGAGTGTTTGGTAATTTTACCTCAATGAGTTCAATTGTCGAATTGCGTTTTAAAAACACTTTCATGCAGTTTTCTCTCCATATATTGGCAGCTGATATTTGACTTTTGAGTGCCCTCATTTGTTCAAACTCAATAGGTAACAATTCACCAAGTTCAACCATTGATATAAGATCTTCCAAAAACGGACTTTGTTCATTTTTTTCGGTTTTTGAAATTGGTTTGCAGAGAGATTTAACCTTATCCAGCCAATTTTTCGCTTTGTTGATAACTTCCCGAAGCTGCGGCAAGCTCGGAAGTGCCACAGCAATGTCTTCGGACATCTTCACCAAGTCTTCCAATTGTGAGATTTTATGCTTCTCCCTATTGACAATGATGAAAGAAAACGTTTAGTTAATATATTAATGCTTACAAAAATGAATGACATTCCTTCTGATTAAATGTTCATTGTACTGACTTTGCTGATAGGATGGTTATCGCTGCTATTTCCCAATCCGTAGCGTGTTCAAATAACTCGCACAATTCGCCCATTTTCTTATCTGCAACTTCATTCCTTATCACCTCATTACCTTCTTCAATGACTTTTCGCAAATAATCCAGTGTCCAAATACTACTCTTGTCGTCATCACTATTCGCAAGTCGTAACCACTTTTCTCGAGAAAGTTTCTGCAACAATAATAACATTAGATAATAATAGGATTATTAGAATGTATCAACCAAGGAATCTTGGTTTCCTAAATTATGAAACTAAAAATACAAACATACGTTTCTGAGCTGCGAAATTTCTTCAAACTCGACATCCAAGACAAGACATTCCTCCAAGCAGTTCGAAATTTCGTCAAGAGTTACAGAACTACTAAGTAAATAATCCTTGGC
This sequence comes from Lepidocyrtus fimetarius, assembly GCA_036507315.1. Taxonomy (NCBI): domain Eukaryota; kingdom Metazoa; phylum Arthropoda; class Collembola; order Entomobryomorpha; family Entomobryidae; genus Lepidocyrtus; species Lepidocyrtus fimetarius. Next base: position 28,289 of record JAANSO010000442.1, read on the forward strand.
TTTGTTCCTAAGTTCCTCAGCACTAGCATATAAGTTTGCTACATATTGCTTCTCAGGTAAATCTACTCGTAAGAACTTCATGTCCTCTGCTAACAGTTTTAGCTCAGCAATGGTGCACTTGAATTTGACATCCGATGCACATCCTTTTCTGTAAGTTGTACAAATGACAATGACGTTTTTTAATGGACTTTTTAAGTCACCATCATCAATTCCTCACAAACAACCATACCTAGTTCGTACAGCTGGAGTTCCAATTAAAGCTTTTGCAATCTTTGATGTTTTCTCAGCTTCTGCTCGTATTTTTTCTGCCCCAATCAAAAGTTCTGTTCGAGGGTAGGAATTCCTCCCAGCTTCATCTAAAAGATTTCCCAGCTCTTCCAATGCTAAAATTTAATTAAACATATGCATTGTATTTGTTGCTACCAAAATATTTTAAAATGCTGAAACGACACGGATTTTTCTTACTCAGTTTACGATCCTTGGAATCAAGTCCATCGGAAATTGATTTAAGCCACTTTTCATAATCTTCAGTGTGCATCTGAACACTCTTCATCATTTCTGGTAGTTCAGTTAATGTATACCGGTACCTGCACAAAAAATGGTTTATTATTTGTTGATGATGAGAATACAAGTTCAAAAATATCGGTTGACAAGCAAATTTAAATAGCAGAAGAAGAAACATTTACTTCAAGATGTGCTTTTTGCCCTCCTTCTTGCACTCACGACAACCAATTTGATCATAATGCTTAAGGCAAACAAGTTTCGTGTCTTTTCCAATAGTGCCTTTGCCATGACTACAAGCTAGTGCAGACAAGAACAGCGTTGTTTTACAAGTATTGCATTGCCTGCAATCGTCAGCCAAAACTTCAAATTGCACTTTTTCTGATTGAGTCACTCCCCACTTATGAATTTCTTTTCTATATTCTGCAAAAACAATAAAATTGTATCATGTTTTTAAGGTAAGTAATGTAATGTACAATTTTTTATTTTAAAAAAACTAACCTTGCTCAGCTTCGATCATTTTCATCATGTCTTTATAAGTCGCAATAGCAATAAGTTGGTCTAACTTCTTTGGTTGTGTTGCCATTGCACACACCAGCTCATCATGAGAAAACACACAAAAACGATTCAATTTAGAATAGTGCATTACGCATTCACGTCCCATTTGAACCTAAGTTATGGAGAAATAGGATGAAATTAAAATCCATGGTATTTAAACACGTACTATAAAATGTAAATGCAATGTCTTCCCATACCCAATCAGCAGGAGCAAAGTTTACTGCTTCAGCAAAATTGTATCCTTGATTAAAACCAGCATGATATGCCCTAGGAAATGTTATGATGAATTCCCCAGCTTTTTGATCCATTCGATAAACAGGAACGTTTGCTTTTTCCAAAATGTTTGGATTCATTATTGTAACAAGCTGATGAAGCAAGTCTGGAGCTGCAGCGAAAAGTTCGGGGGCTGCCGACTTCATAGCATTTTCAAAATCATCTGCTTTGTTCCCTGGAACACCATACCATGTCTTTGGCTCACCCCAATGCAAGTAGTTGATAGAATAACTCCAGTGATCTTCATTATGCCAACAGAATGTAGAGAAGCACATTCCAACGTACATCCACGGGATTTTCATTCCTGATATGTCAGCATTGATATGACCAAAGACGGATCCTTTGAGTACTGGCAGTCTGTTCAAGTTCCAACCGCTAGTTACGTACATTTCATCAGCATCTGAGTGACCTGTGCTAGGCACTGTGGGAAAGCCAGATCCGTGATCCATTGTATGTAAATCAGCTCCATACTCAACAATCACGTCTTCGTCAATTGCAGACACAATGCGCCAGAACTCCTTTTCTACCATTTCGGAAGACACCATGTGAACAGGCATATTAAAGTAATCTGATTTGAATGTGTCTGCCATTTCTCCGAATTGCTGCAAAGTGTATTCTCTTGTTGCTTGTTCAAATCCAAATCCATCGTTGGGTCGACTCAATTTTTCTTCTAGACAGTCTGGACAACGCCACTCACCTACAAAAAATTAAACCAAATATTTTAATCACTTAAAACATCCATGCTAATAATGCAGGTTACTAAAGAACTACTAAAATGCAAGTGCTGTATTAAATTGAAAACTTACCTTTTGGAACATCATCTAGTGGAGGCTTTAAGCAAAATGTGTGATAACTATCATCACAGCCGTCGCACAATAACATTTTTTCCTCTACGTCTCCCCCTTTGCAGTTTTGACAGATGTAATTAGCAAGCTAAATAAATAATTTTAGAATTAATAAAGTATTTTCAATCTCAAGGAAAGGCACACTCAATGAAGCAGTTGTGATTGTGATATAAGATAATTTACGTACGGGATCATGGATTTTAGGCTTATTAGGTCCGCCCATTCGGCCTCCCATTCTCGACTTCACAGTTCTAGCTTTTTTCGGAGAGGATGTTGGAGTGTCCTATTTAACAAAAAATAAGCTTCCATTATTCATTATTTCAATAATATAGGTTGTATCAAAATAGCAATGCATACATTTTTCTTTGATTTTGTTTTCTGATTAGACTTCCAAATATCGTAAGGATACAGTATTTTGTCATAATGAGCCTTCAGTTGATTTCCAACACTGAGTTTAGTGCTTGATTGTAGACCCATTCGAGTTGCAATCATATTCCATTTCCGGTCGTCGCTTAATTTAGAATTTTTGACTGAAACGAAAAGTAATACCAGCCAATTAGCCTCCGGATTAAAATATAATTTACATACTTAAGAAAGCTTTATCAAAGGATTTCGCTTACAATCATTGGTATGCACGAGCTGATGCAATGTATACAAATCCAAAGCCTTATGACCAAAAAGTGGTATACGAAGGGATGTACCTTGTAGCTCCCAAAATTTTGAGATCTGATCTAGAAAATTGAGCTTGATTCGTGTTATCGCCTATAAACATTGGAATACATTTCATTATCACAAACAATACCATACTAAATTAAGTAAATAATCATCATATCACATGTACAAGATTTTAAAAGAAGCTTGTCAATACCTCCAATTCATTTATCTTTTGTATACGTGGAACAAATTTAAATTTATCTACATCAACAGCAAACGGGGGTGCCCAGTTCTACAAAAGATAACAATCCAACAAAATTGCACATAAGTAATTCATTATGATAGAATATTTTTATTTGATTGTTATTTGATAAATAAATATAAAAGCACTCACCGCTGGAGGTTTTATTTTACATATTCCAAACCGCTCCGCAACTGGTCGAATTTTACTTATATAACCCAAGGGATCACTAAACTCCTCCTCCGTAGGATGAAACGTCGGGGCCTCAATGGGCCGTTTAAATGAAAAATCTTCGGCCATTGTTTATCCACATTCAATGTATGTCCTTCAATCAGCACAGTTTAACTTAATATTCAACTTTTAATTGTCTTTCTTAGCGCTAAATATTATTTTGCACATAAACAGAACATTTTATTGCTGTATAATGTTTTCAAAGAGGCACTCCATTCATTGTAAACAATCTGAAATTCAAAGAAAGCAAATTGTACTAAATTGAAAACATTTCCCAGTGAACTATATTGATTCCCAGCTTCATTTCTCAGTCTTCTCATCATCTCATCTCTAGTTTAACGTTTAATACTGCAGAATTTTACCGATCAAACTATGATTTGACAAGTATATTGACCTTTCAGCATAACAACATGTTAATAATAACAGTTAATTAAAATCATTATCTTTTACTGTTCTAATTAAAACCAAAAAGGTGAAATACATGAAGTAAACACAATGAACTATAAAAACACGTGGTTAATGGTTAATTACTAACTAATTCGCAGTTAATAACGTGCTTCATGCTTTAAATAAACAAACAAACAGTAATCACAAACAAATGTCAAACTCTGCTATTTTCACGTTCCAATGCTAACCTGCTACAAAATATTTACTACTCAATTAAAAAAACCCTGTCCTTGTCAATTTTCTTTAAAAAACATTTAATCCTATGCTTCCAGTAGCTGAGAATTAAAAAACAATAATAAAAATTAAAGATTTTCCGTACCAAGTTTGTCACCAACACCACCACATCTCCACCGTTCACCTTCCCACGACCTATGAAAAACAGTTCCAGAAAAGGAACTTATCACTTTTCAACTGCATTTTAAAAAACGATTTTAATTAAAAATCACAAATTAAAAAGGTTCCCCTTGATAAAAAAACTTTGGGAAATTAAAGAGTTTAGCAGGATAGAGGATTCAATTATCTCTGCATAAAGCCCACGCTGGCTTACGTGACTGACCAAGTCCTTGTGTGTACCTCTTTACCCATCATCATCATCAACAACAACCCATTCTTTCACACTATTGTACCCTACTATAAAAAACTTTCTTTTCTACAAAAATACTATAAACCTTGTAGTAAAAATACGTTACGAAACGTACACAATGTAGGTACATATCCTCTTTATAATATCTACTAGAGAGTTGCCCGATTCTGTCGCATCGGGGTGCTAGAGATGAAGATATCGTAGTATGCATGCTTACGTTTTAGAGGTTCTATGACCCCATTAGCTTCAAGGAATAAACAACAGGGTTCGAATAGTTAAACGTTACTCTAATTAAGCCTAAACCTCATTAAATACGCCGCTTTGCGTTGGCTTCGCCCCTTCGGGGCTCGCCCTTATAAATAAGTGTGGTGGGTGTGGGTCGGGCGGTAGGTGTGCGTAAGACATTTTTTCATAGTTGTGGAATGTACAAGATATCTTGTTCTTGTCTAAAATCCTTGT
>JAANSO010000443.1:0-32989 GCA_036507315.1 Lepidocyrtus fimetarius
TTATTTGAATGGGTCGTTAGAATTACTCCAATAGTTAAAATACAAGGCATACCCGGCCAAAAATGCTGTTGCTGCTACTGTTTATAAGATCGCAGAAATCACAGAATTTTGCTACTTCAAGCACAGAAATTTTTGAAAAAAATCTCAGAAATTGAGAGGCTCTAGTTATTAAGCCAACTAGCCAAAAACACATTTTTTGTAAATTAGGTAAATCGCTAGTTACAAAATACAAAATATCAAGTTTCACTTGTTTTTCATATTGAAAGGATTATTAAAAATCACTAAAATCATTGATTTTTGCAACCCGTCTGTCTGCAATTTCAACAACTTCAATTTGTCTTTTCCAGTCGAATGCTACTTTTTCAAAGAAGTAGAAAAGTCTTTTAGTTTTGCTTATATTTTATTAAATAAATAATTACTCTAAAGATTTTAAAATGCTTAATGCTTAGTCACCGTTTTAACAAAATTCTTCAAGCATTAGTGTCCATTTGTGAAAGATTCGGCGTAATTTCCGCACATTTTGACAAATTCACAAAATTGCTTTCTCCAACTTCCCTAAAAACTCTACTGCCATGATACCGTTACTTTTAGCTTTGATTTTTGTTTTTGAAGCAAGTGACGCAAGGAAAGTTGTAAACGATAACGTTAAAACAACTAAATTTTCGTACCAGGTTCGATTCAAAGAGTTTAAATAATTCAGATAAAGCTGGCTTTCATTTAAAAGTGGAAGAAGTTCTTTAAACAAGTGGAAATGGCGGAGAAACGTACAAACGTAATGAGAAAGTTCCATGTAAAAATTAAGCCATAAAAGACTTTAATTTTTTGGTTGAATTGTTCAAATTCTTTGCAAATTAGGTTGTAATTTTGTTGAAACTTTAAAATTTTTAAAAATATTTAACTCTCCAACTTGAGTGGTAGATTAGAAAATGCGTAAAGTTTAGAAGGACGGCCACCAATCGGAAGACAGCGACGGGAATTAAGTGCTGAATAGAAAGCCATTTCATGGCTAAATGGCAATAACTAAAGGAGATGAATAGCGACAGTAAATGAAATAGTCCACAGATTAGCTGCAAAAAATATTGCAAAATGTATAAAAAGCGAATTTTTCAATAATTTGGTTGGAATTAGCTTTCGTAAAAAGCAAGATTGAAGGATGAATGTCTCATTTTTATGTTTAGTGAAATGATAAGGTACGAAACAAGGAAAATAGCAGAATTGAAAATGAAAATATAAAATTCCACTTGAAGAGAACATGTTCAACTGTTAACCGTCCCCCAGTATTTGGCAAAGGCTTTTAAAATATTTTAATTTTAAATTTATTACCTAGTTGGAAGAAATAAGTGATAGTTTACTTATGGGGCTGGCCCAATACTCAAAATTTAGCGTAAATATTTGTGTAAAACGATTAATAGGTATGCCTAAATTAAAATACAATTATCCAAGTGAATATAAAGCTGATAAAGAATTACTTATGCTTCCACTTATGAATTACAACGTCAAATGAATCTTTATCTAAAGAAGTTATTTTGCTCAATCAACTGGTATCAATCGAATCGGAACGTTGTTCATCTTATTGAATTTTATCTCCTCAATCTTCTGCTCAAGTGGAGGGATTAGCCGTTGATAACACTCTGAGTTCACACCGCTAGAAATCTTCAAAGCTTTCTTAGCTGTTTTCAAATGCTCCCCAGACTCGTCCATTTTGTCAAAAAACAAGGCCAAATCAGACAATCTTGCAGAGATTGTTCCAATTTCCTTATTATTTGGGTTAGCATAGCGCCTAAAGTGATACAAAAGCATTGCCATTAAAAATTAAATGCTTAATATAATAATTGAATTCAAAAAAATTTATTTCGAATAAGATACCACATACCGCATTCCTTCAATATACTTGCAGCCATAATAATAAGCTTGTGCCCAGTCCTTGTCTAATGATGCTTTTACGTACGCATTGTAATTGAACTGAATCATGAGCCAGTGACCCTCCGAAAAGTTACTTTGTTTCAAGAGGGACAAAGTCGACATGGGATTTGGACCTTTCTCTGTTAATTCCTTTATAGCTACTTTTTCAACATTAAGGATGTTCTCAACCTCCTTGTCAGTCATTTTGTTTCCACATGATCCACATGGATTGCGGAGCTCCTCAGTAACAATCTAAATAACAATTTTTATCATAACTAACAACTCAAAATTGTTTTATCAAGGTTTTGAATGGATGATTGAAAGGAATGTTGATTGTCTTATTAGTTTACCTCATTTTTGCAGCCTTTCTTAGAGCAAATAACACTTCGCATTTCCTTATCAAACAGGCCCTTAGCGCATTTGTCACATTCACAGTGAAAAAAGTAAGTTTCCCTCAGTTTATTCCGTCGTTCCGAGGATGGCATTACAGTCTGTATGTAACTAACCGTAACCTTGTCAATCTGTTTTAAAATAACATTTGTAAGTCTCAACTCAACAGAGACATTCTTTAAAAATCAATTAAATACAAACCGGAAGTCCTTTAGGAATCTCCATAATGCTCCGGACAACCATTGTAGTCCCTTCGAATCCATTTGAAGCCATTTCATCACAAGAATGATTAAAGATTGACCCAGCAAGATAAAGGCCTGTTCCTAGTTTAAAACAGTCAATGTCGATAACATATCCATTGATACGAATCTGTTACATAACAAAAAATACCCAGTAATTAGGTGCTCTCAATTTAAAAAAAACATTTCAAATCTATTTTTACTCGGCCGTAGATTTCAATCAGCTCGGCTTCCCCTGGAAGAGTAATTTTAATTGGACTGAAGCTCAAATATGATTGCAATATGAAAATCATCCACATCATACGGGTCATATTTATATTATCCTTTTTTATCTCTTCAGAATCTGTAAGAATAATTTGAAAGTCTCTAAAAACGTTTGCGTTTCGTGTGTGTACAAATGATATAGAAAAAGATTTTGAGATTTACGAGAAATCAAGTCCTTGAATCTCCGCTTAACTTCTCCTTTCTCCGTGTTAACCAAATCGAAATGATCCTTTCCATCTTGGAGCTTCAGTAAAGCTCGGAGTAAAAGCCTGGGGTCCTCTTCCGCGGTCATTTCACTTTTCATTTCCTTCATTCCATGACATTCCAACTTGTGACCGTCCTTCCATCCTTTCTTTTGACATGGTTTACTGCAATAGAAGACCGTACGACAGCCAGCGCAACGGCGTAACGTCCGTCCATCACCTCCAAGTCGGCGTACCCTTGAACTTTGAACAAGCGATAACAGCAATTACACAATCCCAATTAATATCACTTAATTAAATCTTAAATAAATCAATTAAATCTGCAACTTAAAAGCCTAGGTAAAATATAACAATCTTGTCTTACTGATACAAGCAGGAATCGCAAATCGCATCTGATGACCTTAAATTCGCAACATAAACAAAAGGTTCACACGTCAAAAGGACCGTTCCCGGTTTTGTCATTACTGGCATGATTAGATGAGAACCTAAATTCGCGTTAACAAAGTATCAAAATATTTTAATTAACTTTTCGATTGTATCTTTGTTTAGATTAATTAACTATATTTCTGCCCCTGTCCACTTACTTTTATAATGTCAATCAAGTACAGAAAGAACTCTTAATTTAACCTTTGGTTTTACCAAACAATTACTTTAATTATGCAATTTAAACAATTAAAGCTTGCACTGCAATGCAACTGCAAAAAAGCATGTTTCCGTACGACAAGTGACAAGAAGCCCACAAAAAATCACATTTTTCTTCAAGTTTAAAATAATTTTTTCCCTCCAGTAAATGGGACAAGTTGGGACACTAAAATAAATTCATAAAAGATTTTTATTTTCTGGCTAAGAATTCTTTTAAATTGTTAACAATTAACAATTTATGGTGAGATCGCAGCAAGAGAATATAAAAATCTAAACCTTGGAATGTAATTAATTGAAAATGAAAAGAATAAAAAAGTTTATGAAAGAAAAATGTAAGGATTAATACTACATGAACAGACTACCTAACACACGTGGATAATTATTATATAAGCACATTTTTTGTAAATTACGTAAAAATCGCTAGTTACAAAATACAAAATATCAAGTTACATGTTTTCATATTGAAAGGATTATTAAAAATCACTAAAATTCATTGATTTTTGCAACCCGTCTGCAATTTCAGCAACTTCAATTTGTCTTTTCCAGTCGAATGCTACCTTTTCAAAGAAGTAGAAGAGTCTTAGTTTTGCTTATATTTTATTAAATAAATAATTAAAGATTTTAAAATGATTAGTCACCGTTTCTACAAAATCTTTCAGGCATTAGTTTCCATTTGTGAACGATTCGGCATAATTTCCGCACATTTCGACAAAACCACAAAATTGCTTTCTCCAACTTCCCCAAAAACTCTTAAACATCTTTACGTAAACTTCGCAGTAATTGTTTTCTGGTCAAGTTTGTACAATTCAGGGCAAATCATTAAATTCTACTACCAAAAGGATATTAACTCATTGAATCTTGTAGTTATTTTCGAAACTGCCGCCACTATACCGTTACTTCTAGCTTTGATTTTTGTTTTTGAAGCAAGTGACGCAAGGAAAGTTGTAAATGGGTTTCTCCTGTATTGTGAGCATATGAAAGTATTAGTAATTGTATCGTTATATTGCAAATGCTTGTATTGGAATGAGGCACTCATTGTTTTTAATTGTGTTTACTGCATGCCGTTGTGGGTGGGAGTGAAGAATAAACAGAAAACAATAAAATTTTAGAATATTAAGCCAATTTATTACTAATTATTTTACATATAAGCATAATTACTGATAGACAAAGTCTTCTCTCCGAACTGGTACTCTCCTCCGCATCCCTCTTCCTGTAAATTTAAACATTTTTTAAATTAAAGTTTGTTCGCTCGAGATGAAATGAATAAAAGGGTTTGTGGGAAAGAACGGACGTAGGAGTGGGTTCGCAGCTGGGGCTTCCTCCTCCATATCCACATTTTCTTCAACGATTTCAAGCATCTCCATGACTTGTCCATTTTCGTTTCCATGTCTTTCCTCCTCTCCCCGTTCATTTCCCTCCTCCACATCTCTCTGTCCTTCCTCGTTTCCCCGAATTCCCTCCTCCACATCTCCTTCTCTTTCAATCGCATCCCTTCCTTCTTCTCCAATTGCTATCCCAACCAAGTCGTTCCTTAACCCTGGTCCTTCTTCAACTCCTCTTCCAAACATTTCATTCACGTTACGATAGACCCTTCGCTGTCTCTGCTCCCTCATCACCCTTCTTCTTATCCAAAAGAGAAACGCTCCAAAAACAAGTATCCCCAGTAAACCATTTCCCATCCACAGAGTTATGTCCAGAGCTGATGGACCTATAAAATAAAATAAATGTTTAAATTCTTTTTCAACTAAATTCATGCAATAATTATTTTACCTTCCCGTATGAACCAACACACCAATGAATGACGAAGACGTGGAGGAAGAAAAAACAAGAGAGACAGGACTAAGACAAACGTCAATAACAGTTTTAAATCTAACAAAACATATAAAATTCATGCATAAAATACCTCCCCTTTACACATTTATTCCCGTCCTCATGCCCCTTTTAACCTGAAACAGAAAAATAAAAACAATTAGTGCCTTCTACTAAAATTGGCATTGATGTTGTAGCTGGAGGGCAGAGATCGGCACCAAGTGGAGATATTGTCTGAAAATATAAAAAATCATACATTGATTAGTTATAATTTAAATGGGATTAAAATTATTTACTTACATTTAAAAATCGTCCGGTGACCGCCTACCTCGATTAAACATTTTTCTGTGGAATCATCATAGGTCACCCACCAACACCCATCTTTGCTTAACACGCATCCTCGACAATCTTGGAATGAACACTGTAATTCAAAAAAACATTTAATTATTAAATAAATATTTAAAAATTATTATTTTACTTACCATTTTGGTTTATATTCGCTTGTCAGATGATTTTGTACTACTGCTGTACTTGCTATATTGAGATTTTGACCTTGTCATTATTCCCTATCTTGTAATGTAAAGAGATGGACAAGGAAAGCTTCAAAACTGGCCGTTAAAAATTTCAAAATTAATTGCTCGTTTCATGCTTATAATAGTTTTATTAACTCGTAACATGTATTACATGCTGCCAAAATTACTTAATTACAATTAAAATTAACTTTAATTACTTACATGCTATTTAAATGACAATAAAAATGTTTGAATTTGTGAATTTATTTTGTGCTAAAATTAGTACTAGAACAATGGCTTTTGCGATAAATTATTAGTTTTCAAAAATGTCAATTAGTTTTTGTGCAATTGCACTTCAAATACAATTCAAACGTATTTTCAAATACATTTCTGTGGAAAGTTGTGAGGAAAAATTAAAGTTATTTTTAGCAATTTGTGACAAACAAAATAACGACTCTGATAGTATTTTAGGTGGGGAACAAGGTACTGAATTTAGTTTTAATTAATTGCAAATAGTTTAATTAATAATTAAGTTAATTACTTTATCCAATCTGGTTAAATGTATTTACATGCTTTACATTGAAACGTGCCAATTAAAATGTAATTTATATTGCGTAGACGAAAGAGAATGAGCTATTTCATAGATTCCAATTTCAAAAAACATGAAAAGTTTAATAACGGTGTTTAAATGAGCAATTAAATATTTAAAACTTTTTATTGATTTTTGCTTGATTTTGCATATTTGCATATAAAGTATGGTGTCGTTTATGATGTAATCGATAGTGCTGAATCCATTTCTGAAGTCAGATTTCAAATTTTATGTATACAAATCGAGTTACTTAATTTTACTAAATTATAATGCAATATATATGCAAAATGAATTATCGATTATTTTGTTAAATGCAAACGGATTTTATCAAGTGATATGTCAATTCTCATGTAACTAATAGTGTAGAATTCATTTCTTTAATAAAAACAAGTGATTTCCTAACCATTCAAAAATTAGTTTTATGCCGTTTTAATTTTTTATGAAATGTAATTTAAATTAAAAATCTTCTGCAATTAACTATTTTATGAGTGAATATGTATGCAATCCTACTTGTTACAATCATATGCATAGAAAAAATAAATTTTAAACTATTTTGAAATGTTACACTTTGAAAATGTTCCTTGTCATGATATTATGTAATAAATGAACATTGTGTATATACAAAAAGAACTTTTATTTAATCATGGCTTAAAAAAGTAGACTTACAAAAATTGCATCGAATCAATAAAAAACTTAAACTAGACAAACTATTTACATTACTTTCACTCTTCTTCCTTTTATTTCTTATTTTCTTTTCCTTTTACTTCTTCTTTTTCCACAGAACTCTCATCTGAGCCAATGTACGGCTGACAATGCGTTTTATTTAAAAGCATTGTTTCTAACTTTACGGAGCAATCTTTTAAGTTGTAGCTATCAGAACCCTGCTTTTTGCACTTTAATTGATGCCGATCCTTTGCCAACTTGGTTTTCTCTTCTGATCCACAATGGCGACAATAAAACTTGGGTTTTAAACAAGAGGTTGTCCTTATTTTTTGATGGCGTTGCAAACTGAATGCTGTTTTAAAAATTTTATGGCACAGAGCACATCTAAAAATCCTTCCCATGTGATAATTTGAAATGTGATTGTGCAAATGTTTTAAAGAGGAATATACTTTTCCACAACCTCCTTTCCCATCGCACTCGTATTCTTGACACTTTCCCATGCTAGTAATTAAAATAAATATGCAATTAATATTGAATAAAAATATGAAAATAATTAAACTATCGTACCTTGAATAGCAATTATCTGGATTTATTTTTGTGAGGATGTTGGGCAGGACAATGTTGCGTGTACGTGAGGAGTAGGATAATGAGAAATGTACGTTGCATAATATGTAATAGCGGGGTTTTTGTGTATCATACTGCCCCTTGTCATGAAATTTACTTTGTTCATGCTTGTATGAGAAAATAAAAGGACAACATGAGTTTATTTTATGTTTTTTATTCGTTTTTTTTTGCATTTTACAGAGTTTTTGTATATTTTTATGTTTTATGAAAAATTGTCAAAAGTATTGAATGAAAAATTAAAAACTTATATTATCTATTTTGTTATCCCAGTCCTGAAGTGTGTCTGAAATAAAAAGAGAGGATATTCTTAGTTTTAGAAAATTTTGCTTTTTTAGTGTTCCAACACAAAATAACTTACATTGTTATATTGTGCAATGTTCCATTTTGTGTTGTAAGAGGCATATTTCCCAGTTGTGAATACATGATTGCAATAGTTTTTCCCTTTCGACCATAGAAATATATCCCAATCCCAGCTTGTTTGTGCAGTATTTGAGAATTTGTTGAAACATTTTTCTGTCAATTTTTTCCTTGTTCTTCCACCGTGTGTAGAGGCAAGTATAGAGTCTTACGGTCATCATAAAAAAGTGGCTCTGAAATGCTTCCTCATTCCATAGAATCCCAAATTGTTTATAAAATGAGAGGAAACATTCCATGCAAATTTCACCAGTTTTGCTCATGTTGAGAGACGCAGTTTTTCCATTCATCCACAATTATTTCATGAAAGCACGAAATCTTCAATTCCTGTGATGAGAAAGGTGATTCGTAAATAATTCTCAATAAATCATTAATTTCCGACCGGAAATCAAAGTAAAAGTTTGGACAGAACGGAATAGGTGTGTGAGAGTTGCAACATTCTTCATAGAGTGATTTCAATTTCAAATATCGAGCTTCAATCAATGGAAAGTCGGTTTCTCCCAAAGAATCGTGTACAGTTTGTTCCAACTGTTGGTAAAAAGTTTGAAAGCATTTTGGACATTCCTCTATTGTCTTGTTTTGACTAATGAATTCAGCAAGGCCACTTCCGTCTCCGTCCCCACTGTAATCTACTGATTGGATCTCCAAATCGTTAGTATCCGTAATGTGAATTAACATTTTGACGAACTGTTAAAAGAGAAAATTTTATGAGTATTGCGCAATTGTGAGGATATGTAAAATGTGGGGAAAATACTTACTTAATTTTGCTTCCTCTTTAATTTCTTTTGCCGTTTCACAAGATATCCCAAGCAGACTAGAAGGCTGATAATCCCGACAGTATTGCCGTTTTAGACTGCATAGAAATTTTGAAATTAGTTTGTCATTTTTAAATTGAGAGGAAGTAAACTTTTTCATAATTTCAGGATACGATAACCCTTTCAATCTCAAGTATATTGCAAATAGGCAATAACCACCACACAATTTACTGTAATCTCCCTGTAACTGCTTAGTATTTGCTCTACCGTTTACGTAAGGAATTGTAATCGTATAATCATATAATGACTTTCCCAGAGAATCAAACGAATAACAATGAATTGATTTTCCAACCTTGAAATATTCCATTAACAGCCAATGACCGACATCCATATCTGTCCATTTTAATGTGTTTATTATTACATAAACCGGAAACTTGCTAAATGTTATTTTATTCCTCTCATTTTTTGCAATTATATAGTATTCAACATTTTTGTGTTTACAGATGCAATCCATCAAGTATTGTAATTCTGATTGATCCATAATTATTGACGCTCCAAGAAAATGTTATAATCTTTGTCAATTCCCAAAATTGATGTTCGTTCTTGGTAAACTACAACAGTTAAAGATTTGCTAGTCAATGAGGAAAATTTTATTTGAATTCTTAGAGAGCCTGATCGTTTAAGCTGCAACTTATTTGAAGGGTCACTCGGGAATAAATTGAAAGGAAATAGAAAGACATTACTTTTATAGACATCCGCTGAAATACCTACATTAGATATTTCAGGGGGAGCAAACTTTAAAAATTCATCGTATGAAACCAAATAGTTGCCATTTGAAAAATCATGTTCATGTATTACTGCAGAATCAAGTGTCAAAGAAATATTTTCTACATTATTTTGCTCGAACGCAAAACAGCTTTCTTTTGCCGTGCCATTAAAAGCGGTTGAAGGTTGAATTCCTATTAAAATCCTACCGGGAGTACTTCCGTAAGAAATAACCTCACTAATGTGCGTATTTACTTGCGATGGAATATTGTATGCAATAATATCACGACACGTAAAAGGGTAAAGCATTTTTCTACCTTGTGATAGCTGAGAATAGTGGATTTGTTCCACTTTGCTGTTTACAATTGCATGTTTTGCAAATAGGAACGCATCAATTATTTTTGCATAAGGAACCAGACTGCCAGTAGCAGGATTCTTATAGTTTAGATAAATTTTGTTTGAGCTTCTTTTCAATGTTATCTTCAAAGAGCAATTTGGTAATAAAAACCTATTGCTCTCAAATAAACCATTAATAAGGGGCCCACTGAGAAATATTTCTTTACTTGTAGCGCATGCAGACTTATTTGCGCTAAAATGTGTACTCGAAAAGGGATCGCTCGTATTATCAAGCAAAAACCTATATTTCTCAGACTTCTGCTCCTTGTCAGAATTTGTGAGGATAGTAAAGAATGCTTTTATATGATATAATCCCGTGTTCAAGTCTATCGGAACTCCATTGACCTCAACAATTAAATCTGAAAACAGTGTGTGCATCAAGTTTGTATTTACGGCCACAACATCAGTATCTATCAATGCCGTATCACTTCCTTTATAAATTTTTAGTTTGTATGCAACAGATATTTGGTTTAAGCAAGTATATTGTGCTGAAGGCGGAATGAAAAAAGAAAGAGGCATATCAGAGTTTGATTCAGCAACTGAATAAATAGGCCAATATTTTTTTACATTTGAGGAAACAATCCCAACATCGCTCAGAGGAAGAGAATTTAGCTCGAGGCATTGTGAATGTCCACTAGGAGAAGGCATTTGCTGCTTCTCCACTTCTGTTAAAATAGACTGATCCATTTTTTATCTCCTCCTTCGTCTCCTTCTCCTATTTTTCTGTTTTTTACCAAAGCCGATTAACCGCTTTTTCTGAACTCGTTTCTTCTTACCTGAACCAACCAACCTCTTTCTAACTTGCTTTTTCTTTTTAACTACTCTTCGTTTCTTTCTTCCTTGTAAAGGAATAAGTTCTGATGAACATTTACCCATTTTCTCAAGTTTGCAAATGCCTTTTTTATTACAAGTTATTCTTCTTTCCATTACCTACATAAAATTTTGTTTTCTAAAATGTAATACGACGGTTGAAGGAAAATTATTAGGGAGAATAGGGACTAAAGAATCATCTAGTATGCAAACTGAAATGTCAGTTACATAATTTGAATTGCAAGGGTAATAAACCAAATGTTTTGGAGTGTAATTATTTTCAAAATCTCTATGACTTTCGTTTCGGTTGATAACCGCGAGGAAGGGAAGAGCTTTTTGATCATAAATCGACAATGGTCCGATGCTGACTGAAAGGAATAGTTTTGAATTTGATACTTGTTTAAAAAACTCTTTTCGCCTTATATAGCTTTCGGGGATATGCTCAACGGCAGGATTAATATTTTGCGGTCTTATTAAAAACTTTTCTCCATTACGTAACCTTTCAGATATACGCAAGCCAAAAAATGTATTGAGAAAAGGGGAGAATGAAATGCTAACATTGTTTGGAGTCAAAGTAACTTGCAACCCTTTGTTATCATTTATCAATTCTAGTTTAATATTAACACCTTGCTTTGTATTAACAACCTTTTCAATTTCACTTAAAAGAGAATGCAAAGTTGGGTTTTCCAGTTGCGGTAATTTAAGCACTGTAGTTTTATAAATCTGAATTTCCATTCGCACATCCTCATCAATTTCCAAAGAATCAAATTCTTCTACAGAAGGAGTTAAATCAGAAGTATAAACGCCAGGGGAAAATTCCTCCTGTGAAAAGCCTAAGATTTTGTTGATCGGGTGTTCCAGATACAAAACTGAATCAGGCTTAGAGGCAACCCCCAATTTAATTTGATCCAACTTTCCCGCTTTAAATATCCTCTCAATTTTTAACGGAAACCTTGCCGTGTTAATTTTCTGATCCAAAAATGTAAGAAAATCTCCCAGGTTTTTATGTTTCTTGGGGACAGTCAACTTTTCCTGTAAAAACTCCAGGACTGTAATCTCATCGTCTTTCCTAGGTATATTAAAAAACGGCTTTTTTTCTTGCACAACTTCTGGGATAGAATCTCGTGGACGAAAGAATTGGTCATAATAATATAAATTTCCTAAACATACTTCATAATCTGTTAAATCCAAGGGAAATGGTAATTTATTTGTGAAACTGCTAGAATTATTATCGGGGTAAATGCCCAAGCTAGAATTTGACTTGAGCACAAGGCTAAAACTGCTAGAAATTGGGTTATTCATTTTGAATCAATATCAGCTAAAATAAGATCCGAATGGGTGAATGATGATTGAATCAAATTTCCTTCTAAATCTCTCAATTTGTATGAAAATGTGGGGAAGGTTGTGTGTATGGCATTAATCACATATATTTCATCACTCCACGGTTTGTCATATGCACGAGAAAATTTAAGCTTTTTTGATGAAATTCTTACGTAATCATTTACCTTGAACTTTTGTGTTTTTTCAGCCTTCTTTACAACATTCATGTACAGATTATGGAAAACCTCATCGTAATCTTTTTTTGTAATCTTTGAAGGAATAAAGTTGTGACTACTGTGGGTTGAATTATTATAAGAATTTAAAATATCCTGGTAAATGTCAACCCAGCGTTTTGTCTTTTCCTGTTCAAAAAATTTGTAAACTTTTATTTTAAAATATTTAATGAAGGACTCAGCATGCGCTGCTTTTCTAGCTGTTTTTGGGCTAATTAATCTTATATTATGCTGTTTTAATAAGTCTGCTACTTGTTTATTATAAAACTCACCCCCAAAATCTGAATAAAAGGTCTTTATATTCTTCGCTTCTTTAATTAAATTACCTAAAGCCAATGCTACTTCACGCCCAGTTTTTGTTTTAAGCTTAAAAGCATATGCATACTTAGTAAACGAACAAACTGCAACCAACAAAAATGAATAGAAACTATTGTAACGTTTTAAACGAGTCCAATCTATCAAATCTATATGTACATATGCATTCTTATATCTCGTTATAATTCTTCTAAATACTCGCCTCTTTTTTTGACCTTGAAATACAGAAAAAGTTTTCTCCTTGTTCAAAGCTGAACCCACTTCTTTTAGATTATTATATCCTCTTTCGCTAACAAATTTTTTCAAGCCAGAAAGGGCACCAGGTGCTCTATAAGTGAAGTAAGATTTTACCGCATATTTGGGATCAGCTCTGATTCCTCTTCCTCTCTTTTTTAACATCACGAAAAACTGATGTAGACAACAATCCTCTCAAATCATCAAGCGTTGCAAGATACGCAATAAACTTGTTGTAATCTTCAGGTTTTCTCCCGCTCCCTTTCACAGAATATAATAGAAAAGGAAACACGTTATCTGTCACGTCTTTTATCGAACCAGTCTCGCTGACTTCTCCTTCTTCTTTCAAGACTTGAAGCAACTTTACAACCTTTTTCTTTGTTATTTTACCCAAACTTTCAATCTGAGTACTTAACAAATGTTGCTGTCTTTTCTCTTCCCTTTCTGCACAAATATTTTCATACTCTGAGAAAGGGATAAGCTTATACTTATGCATTGTCAAAAATTGCAAAAAGTGTATCTGAAATTATTTTAGCGATGACGCAAAGTACCAAAGGTTTCAAATATTTTGCAATCCGTTTCAAATTTTTAATTCTTAGGCACTTTGAAATTAATTTATTTTCATTTGCATAGAGCGGAAACTCGGCATGTAGTTTTTGTCGCATTCGCAAACAATCCAATAATGATTGTTGTTGTTCTTCGGATGCTGAATTTATAGCTTTTGCAAGATTTTTGGCTCCTCTCATTTTCACAAGGCTCTGAAGCCAATCAAAGTTGGCCAAAATGTTCTCCATCGTTTTTATATACTAAACAGTCATTATCATAGAAAAAAATTGAATTTCTGTACCTTATTTCAGAAGAGTCTGCAGGATGAGCAGAAACAAATAAATATCCGTATTTTTCTCTAGTCACATCCTTAAATATCGAGCAGATAAATTTTGAATTTTCTGGGTCAATTTGAGAAGCTAATATCCTAATCATTTGTGCTTGTCTGCTAAATCTAAATATTATAAAGTAGTGCGTATTCAAGTTAATAAGCCTAAGGTAAGGTGAAAATAAAACTTGCGTAGTGATTAAAACTCCTATATTATGATGATGGCTTTTCTTATAAAAAAGTTCCTCCCAAAATGTCTTGTGCAATCTAAAAGACGTTAATTGATCATCAGCTATAAAAAGAATATTTTTTCCCGTATTTTCACTAAAACATTGTTCAACTTCTTGCAAATTGTTAACAAATATTGCATCATTTTCAATTTCCTTGTAAATTGGTTGGTAAATCGAATAAAGAAAAATGACAGTTTCAATTTCTTTTGAAAAAAGCTTGTTCCTCTCTTTTATTATTTTCATTAGTAAAAAGGTTTTCCCACAGCTAGATCCACCACAGAGTTGCATGCTACAGGGAAAAGATAATCGTATGTCGTCAATGTTTCCATCCATTATGAATTATGCCGTTATATCCAACTGGCAACGTCAATTTATAGTTTTCTACTGGAATTCTTCCCGTCATGCTGAACCGCAATGAAGGAGATTTTCTTAGGGTAACTTTTGTGCAATTATCTGTTGTTTTTACTGTAAGGAACTCGTCTTCAATTTTCATTTCTCTCTCCAAAGCTTGCTCGTAATGCTCAAATGTAATGGACGATGACGATAATTTAGGTTTTCCCTTTAAAACATAACGGCTGTTTTGGCATTCCTCGCAAATTATGTCAAATGTGCACTTTTCACATTCCAGCTTGTATGCATAACATTTTCCTCTCAATTTAATAAAGCAGGAAGCAGTAGGATACTCAACCCTAAAGAATCCACTTTCATTTGCATTTTTTAATGGATGATGGAGCTGACTGTTGATTGGGAATGAACTGTAGTCCAACAGATCGTCCAGTTGTGATAATTTATGCAAGTACTCTTCTGTTCCCATTCTAACCTTTGAGACGATTGAATCCGTCTCAACACTAGCCATTAAAAAATTTTCCATTCCAAATAATGACTGTAATCTATAGATTGCTTTAAACATTTTTAGTTTCGATTTGCAATAAATTGAAAAGGCAATAATGATATGTTTTTGTGAAAACTGATGCTGTTTTCTTTGCTCAACCATGCATAAATTCTCATTCACAACAGTTACATCACTAAAATTATTTCTGCTTGCAAGCTGTTGCAGACGCTTGGGTGTAGATGCGAATAAAGTAGACAAGTCAAACCGTAAAGTATTAAACTGCCCCGAAATTGAATTTCCTAGCAATTTAATAATCTTCCTCTCAATTTTTGAGCTTGCATTGTTACGTAAATCTATATTAAATGTCATAAAATCGCGCAAAAAAGGTCGCTCATCAAATTCCACAACCCAATTTATTTCCTTCAACTGCATTCCCATTTCAAGAAACCAAATAAAACTTTCATGATGAAGACTGATATTATTCTTGTCAAGCTGTGTCTGTATATTATAAGTAGCTCTTTCCCCTAAAGCCAGGCCATGCTCACGAAGAAGCTCTTTTATTTTTACATTATCATCGTCAAGGTTTTTTCTTTCGACAATTAGAGGGAAGGTCATTGTGTTTTCCTTTATATTATCAGGGTAGATAAATGAAGCATTTATAATCCAACCTTTCCCTTCTGAATTTTTCAACTTGTTAAGGTCAAACGATTGCGTCTCTTCATGAGTAAGTAGCTTCACATTACCTGTGCACAGAGGCTGTTGCATAATATTTTGATATAGTCCGATTGCATCCAAAGATAAAATTTGTGTGTTTTCATCTCTGTCAATCCTATGTAGACCGTGGTGAGATATTGGGCCCGTCAGAGTTTCATAAATTAATTTGATCACCTTTTCATTTTTCAGGTACTCATAACGAGCTTTTGATTTGAAAAAGCAAGCGTCCCATGAAAAGGAGGGAAAAGTTGTATAATGATGAAGATACAAGCCATAATGTTTGAAGAGAAATTTTGCCAGTGACTCAAATACCGCAAAATTACAAAGAATTTGATTTTCCATGTAATTAAATCCATATTCGAATAGACTTGTGATCTTATGGTCAATATAATATTGCAATCCATGCTCATAATCATTTTCCTCGCATCCGTGTAGAATATCTACGTAAGAGGATTGGGAAGGGAAAGGTTGTAGTAAATCTTCGGCGCAAGTAACTTGAGTGTGGGGAAATGTGAGATATTTTATATCTCCAAATTCTGCTTTTAAATGTGAATATTCCTTTTCATTTTCATTCTGATCAAAATTCTGAAGCAATAAATTATGATTTTCCGTTGCAAGGTAGTCAAAGCAAACGAAACGAATTTTGTGAGGAATAGAAATTGTCAATAGTTTTTTATCCTTGTGTGGTATTACGCTCAGCTTTCCTTCCCAAATTCGTTTCAGTTCAGCCAGAATTGCCATTAAAGCAATATTATTTGAATTGTCAAGGATACAGTAAATGTATGTACGCTGTTTTAGCATTAGATTGTGGGTATTGCAAATGATTTGTATTTCTTGAGAGGAATCGTGATGATTATGATGGAATGTTTTGGGATTCATTGCATTAAACTCACATCCCCACAGCTCACAATTTTGTGTATTTATCTTCTTCTCTCTATCATTCTCAGTCAAAACAAGCGGCAGCTCATTTTCATTTTGCTTTTTAAGCAATCCTTCTGCACAAACAATGACACGAGTAATAAACTCATTTATTGCATCATCAGTTATTTTTGTGTCCTTGGACAGAATATTATTGTTATTATCAAATGCGTAAAAGCTGTACCCAGCAATGTCAATATCACCATTATCCTTCACAACTGGAAGAAATGAAGCGTAGATTTTATACACCGGCTTCATAGTCTTGTGAAAATCTTTAAACTCGTAGTGTGATTCTGCAGGAAAAGACAAGTTGAGTTCCTGCTTTGGTAAGCAGTTTTCTTGGTGATTAGGTAATAAATTTGGAGGAAACATGTTTGTACAAAATTTGCACATGTCTCTTGTGCGTGTGTAACAATTTCGAAAAAATTTGCGAGGACTCGTAATTAAGCAATAATGTGAATTTGAAGAAAGACTTGCTTGTTTTTCAATAGCAAAATTTTTTCTTCGGATGAGCAAGAGATTTAAATGATCGTTGTAATCAACTTTTGTGATTCTCATTGGAAAAATCTCATTGTCTGAGTTGATGGCAAAAATATTACAGCTTGCATGATTAATTTCCTCGAACAAAGAAATGTCAGACAGATCAACACTTTCATTAAAGTATTTCAAATCTACTCTTCCTCTCTCCCTATTTATTTCTACAAGCTTGTCATATACCACAGGACGATATAAAGTGTCCCTTCTCGCAAGCTTTCGCTTAACAAGTTCTTCTCCATAAAAGTGAAGTAAAACACAGAATGCAAAGCAGCGAGAATCTCTATTACGAGGGTTCACATATCCCTTCCTCTTATCTTTGAGAGGAAAAGGCAAGTAGCTGGATGCTGACGATGATTTGTATTTGACAAGAGCAACTTCTGCATTCTGTACTCGCTTGAGTCGTACCCCACTCTTGGAGAATGCTATCAAGTTGAACTGGCTTACTATGAGATTCAATGCAAATTCTGTTATTCTCTGGATGAAATCGGCGTGTGTAATACGAAGAAAACCACTATGAAAATATCTTGTAGAGAGCTCACCGCTTTGTATATCTTCCAAAAGCAAAAAAAGACAGAGTTTGAACTTGATTGTTGATGCAATATTTAAAAAGTATGTAATCATTTGCTTTAATGTTTCCTCAATTTCTTGAAACGACTCATTAATATCTACATAATCATTGATATACTCATGCTCGTACGTTAAATATGAATTGCGAAGTGCCGTAGTCTTTAGCCTAAATATTTCACTTCCTTCTTCCGGAAATTTTAAAATGCGAGGAAGTTCTATTCTACTATCTCTATTAGCCCCTGCTCCTACTAAATTATTACATGGGTGACCCAGATCAAGATCTCCTACAAAGTTACAGTTATTGCAAAAGTGTTTGCTATACACATGCTGCTCGAGCAATGCTGCTTTCTCTGCTTCAAAATTGCAATCCTTATATCCACAGCGAAACTGTAAAATTAAAATTTATGCTTGAGAGAAATTGCGAGGAGGATGATTAATATGATATGTATGCAATAATTACCAGCCGTAGTGCACTCATCTCTCTTCGTTATTTGCTAAAATATGCAAGTAAAATTGTTTTTAATGACGTAGAAATGACCCGATTACAAACGTAATTTTTAAAACATACCTAAATATCTCCAGTAATTTATCCCTTTCCAACGTCGTACCTTTTCTTGTAGATACCTTTGGTGAGGAATGGGTAAATCTAAAACTCCGGATAGTTCAATTTGTGCAACTTGATTCGGTGTCCAATAAATTAACGGAGTATTAAATAAAATTGATAATGCAATATTGTTCTTAAGATGGCGCAGAGGAAAATATTTTTTGTTTATACACTTTTTACACAAATATTTGTCCTGGTCACGATAATCAACGTTTTTACTTCTTACGTAACACTTTTCACAAATGCAAACCTTACAGTACTTGCAAACTATTGACGGAAACTTCATTCTCGTCTTCGTAACCAATATAAAAACTGGAGAAAATATGTTGATGATATGGTCTTGGAGTTTGTAAACAATAATCGCAGATGAGATGATAGAGTGTAATGCTAGAAATTTCTTGACAACTTCTGCAGAGCAAAATATTACACGCGCAAAGGCAGTCACAGGGGTGAATATCATGAATATGATCCATGTTTTAAATAAAGAAAGTCAAAAATAGAAATGAGCGGCTAAAAACAATTCAACCTTTATTTATAGTTTCTGAAAATTTGGATTTTTATATTCATCTCTTTTCATGTTCAATCGTAAATCACCACACAAATTTGCAAAATGATTTGATTTGCTTACCTCTGTATGGTAAAAGGAGAGGAAAGCTTCCCCAGAAGAAACTGGAAGTGAAGACGGAAGTGCAAGCCCATCCAGATCATACGTCATTGGCCTTTCAGTTTTTTTGTAAATCCCATTGGAGGAAAAAACAAAGTTTTTATCTTGCATTTCCTTGGTCAGCAAAAGTGTTTTGAATGGATTCCACAACCGTTGGTGACGTGATAAGATGAACTTTTCAAATACTTTCCTTGTTGCTATGTAATTTCCCCTTGCATTCCACATACGGGAAGAAAACTTGTTGATGAGTGCAACAAAAGTTTCATCGGTGCAGATTGAGTTTGTCGACCTAATAAGGTTAGTGGCAGTAATTATTGAAAGATTAATGGACCCACAGTATTCCTTGTTTCCATGAGTGCACTGAAGTACACGCACTTGTTGTTTCTTCGTCTCAAAGTTTTTGGCAATATCAAAGTTTTTTAATAATGCCTTTGCATAGGGAACCATAATACGGCTGAAAATAAAAAATTGATACCTAAATATTTTGTACGTGATTAGATAAAAAATAAAAATCATACCAACAAGGGATTGTCAGTTTTTCATCCTTGTACTTAAACTGCTCAGGATAGGTATCCACAAGCTCAGGGAATGATAATGGTCGAGCGTCATTAAGTTGAAATTTTGATAAAATATCACTTTTAACACATTCAGCCAAGTAACACTCAAAAAACGTATTCTCGTAGCAGTTTCCATCATGAAGACAGAAACTAACGAGAAGGCTTCCACTATTATCCGTTTCAACTCCTGGGATCGGCCACAAGTCTCTCCAATCAGTTAAAATGTCATCTCGAGAAATGACATCCTTTCTTATTAAGGGACGGAGAAAGCTGCAATTATCCTCAGCTTTGCTATGGTCAATTCTCCAAAAGAAATCGACCAATTCGGTCAAATCATTTGTCCTGTACTTATCCATTTAGAACTTGTGAAAGCTTGTCATGTGATGTGATCAAACAAAGTGACTCTAGACATTTGACTCGTGAAACTCCAGTATAAAATCTTGAGTCGAAAGGGTACATTTTTTCAAGGTCTACAGAACATTTGTTCATCGTCATGCCTTGTGCCTTAAAGAAAAAATACCTTTTTAAGAAAGCATTCATTATTTCGCATTTTTAAAAAAATACCTTCTGTACAGTCCAACAATAAGCAGAGCCGATGGGATAATAACGAACGTTGATTTTTGTATTCAAGTGTGTGCAAAAAAATGTTTCCTTAATTGGTCCAATGCTAAATTCATTTTTATTTCCATTTAATGGCATGCCCGTGTAATTTGGAGATTGCAAAATCATGTAATCTGGTATCCCCTCAATTTCTATCGGAGAAATACTTTTTATTGTTGCAATAGAGCCATTGTAAACGTTTGCAGAAATATTATAATTTTTAAGTATCATAACATCGCATCCAATAGAATAATAAAACTTTCTAAAACCTTTTGCACAAAAAGAGCAGAAGGGAGTCATTGATGGAGAACATTCTCTTACCTCTTGAAAATTCTTTTCTAAATAACATTTTGTGTAAGATAAAACTTGTGCATTCGTGCAGACTAGAACAGGTGCAGAACGAAAGCCTTTAGCCTTTTCCTCACAAATATTTTCAAGTATACGTGTTGATAATAATTCTAAATCAAATTGAGTACTTTTTCTACGTCTTATATTATCGAGTAAACATTCAAATTGCTTATCATCTGCTTGCCTAAAACTTGATTCTAGTTTTATTATATGAGTAGCCGAACGAAATAATTCTAGTCCCTTTTTCACAATCGCATTATCCACCGTGCTTGGATTTTTAATGAGTTTCACATCGAGTAACGAAGTTTGCTTATAATCTCCTGCCATTACAACGCTAACTCCACCAAATGGCAAACTAGAATTTCGTATTCTTTGCAGTCGCTCGTTAATTAATTGAAACGTTCTTGCTCCGATCATTCCTGCGAAAAAGCAATAAAGTAATAAACATTATCCTCACATTTTTTTACAACTTACCCCATTCGTCAATTAATAAATAATGAAGTGAAGAAACATGTTTTTGAACGGTTGGGGAATAATAGCAGTTGAGCATCTCTTCATAAGAGCTTTTGCAATTGTATATTGATAAAAATCCATGTATTGTTTGACTTGAATTTAAAGCAGCCAGAGAACCAGTATAGGTTACACAGTGATATCTTTTTCCATTCGCCTTAATCGCCTGTGCAGCAAGACTGAGCAAAAAGCTTTTACCTGTTTAAAAAAATGCGAGACATGAATAAGAAAAGGTACTTTTGTAAAATAAAAGTAATGCAGTACCACATCCTGGTTTCGATGATATTATAACGAGAGCTTGTTTGTTACTTTCAACAATCCTCTCAATTTTTTTCAAAGCCACTTTTTGTTCGTTTGTAAGAAATAGTTTATTGGCTTTGAAATGAAGCGTCGGCTCCTTAATCCCCTCCTTCTTTTGAGAGAAGAGAAAATTTTGGTAAAATTTGGCGTCTTTCATTTCTTAAAAGTCTTGGCAGAGTAGTTGATTCCTCGCCAGTCCTTTTCAAATACTCAAAGGAAACACAAGTTGCAAATAAATAACTTGTTTACTCAAGCTCGAGCGTCGAAATGGCTAAGCGAAAGTTCAATCAAGTATCTCCATCTTCTTCTAATACGAAGGAGATTGTGTACTTTTTTAGAGAAGAAGGAGACGAAGACGAAGTGAATAAGTTTTTCCTAGAACTTGAACAGGAGGTGAACGACTATGTAAAAAATGTTGAAAAGAGTGATGTGTACTGGCGTAATGCCGATGTTATTTCACTTCGCCATAATAGTAATATACAAATTAAAAAGGAAAGTACACAATCAAAAGTGTTTGTGCGTAAAGTGAATAAGATCCAGTCACCTTCGATCGTGTATGTATTGTTCGACGAACTCGATAGTGTCATAAAAAAAACTGGTACAGATGGTGAAAAAGATCAGAAGCGATCCTGATACCATTCTGGGATCGACCACTATCATGGACCCAACCCATCCAGAGTTTTTTGCCGATCCGTCGACTGTTCAACTTACCCCATCATTAAAAGTTCGAGTTTTTACAACTGGATCCGCTTTAAAGGCCCAGTTCAATCAGCACATCCAATCTGGACAAAACAACTGGAGAGGTAAGTCCAAAGTTTTATTTTAATAATTTTTTAATCAAGCAAACTATAATTTCAAATATTTCTATTCAATTAGGTCCGACCATCACCGTTGACAGGATTGAGCTCTTTGAGTTAACGAGCATACTAAGAGGGATTTCAGAAGGACTGGCCAATTCACAATAATAAACAGGACATTTGACTTTCACCTCAAAATAAAAATTTTTTAAAAAAATCTTTCTTCGCAACATGGATTTCCTACTTTTCTTCACAATAGTAAGATTATATTAAGAAATACTTAAGAAATACTTAACTTTTATGATTTTTAACAATAAATATCTTATTTACAGTTTTTCACACATTGACTGGCAAGTTATCATCCTCGCATATTTCTACATGCAACATAATCTGTAATCTCAAGAATGGAAAAATGGTTCTGAATGACTGGTCAAATTACAATATGACGAAACAGAATGACAAGAACACTTGGACAACTTTCTACAAAAAGTAAAAAAATATAAAAAAATCTTCTCTGTCTACCCTTCTTAGCCGACTTTATAAGGTAAGATTTACAAATACTCAACAACTTTTACTTACTTTTACTTCATTGTGTATGAATATTAACAATATAATTTAATTTGTCTGCTGGCAAGTAACCTTCCTCACATGGCACTCGACAGGACAAGACGGCCCATGACAGAGACAATTTCTCCATAAAAAATGAAATAAAAACCCTCCTCTACCTGCCCTTCCTAGCCGACTTATTGTAAGTTGTTTTTGCAAATATTCAAAAACTTTTACCTATTTGTATTTTTACTTATTTGTATATGACTTTAACAATAAACTTTATTTTATTTAGTTTTCCTCGCACTGGTTGACTAGTATAGGACCTTCCTCACATTATTCTACCCGTGACATATAATCTCAGGAAAGGAAAAAGGACTTTTTTCTCTACTCGACTAGGCAACTTTCTATCAACAAATTGACTTTTAAGGTAAAAAGTCAATTTTAACTATTAACAGGATGACGCGGACGCCATCCTTAAAAATGGATTATGACGAAGTTCGCGAAATAAAATCTGCAAACAGGAGAGCCTGATAGGATTTGACACCAATACTTGAATGTAAGTTATTTGATTACAAATTCATTTTATGCCATATTCTAATTTTGTCTTTTTTATTCTCAGGGCACATGTACTGCAAATTCACGTAAAATTTAAAACTCAAATGGAAGGACACGACCTTGTCCAATGCCTGGGCCACATCAACAACAAATAGGTAATTGAAAACTATGCAAAACTCAACGTTTTTTGCCATATTCTAATTTTGTTTTTTTCACTTTTAGGGCAAATGTACTGCCAATTCACGTAAATGTTTTAAACTTTAAAAGGAAAGACAAGACATTATCGAATGCTCGTGTAACGTCTTCATAAAATAGGTAATTAAAAAACTATCAAAACTCTATTAAAAATGTTTTTAGTCTTTCATAAAATTATTTTTATTCTTTCAGGCGTTTTTGTCCACGGGAAAAATGACACCAACTCCAAATCTTCGCCACAACAAATGGATCTTTTCATCTCATTGCTGCTTCATCGTCATCAACCACGACAACATTTTCTTCTGTCACCGCTGCAATAGTTAAGGCTATATGAAGGTACCAAATAGTCTTAGTTCTCTATGTAATATTACTGCATAAAAAGGGTGATTCTGTGATTCAAACTGAAAATCCGCAAAATCCTCAAAAACTTTCATCAGAATACCTAGGTTTTAGCAAATTTTGATTTATTTCTAGTTGAAGCATTTCAAAACTGATTAGGTTACAGGTGAAAATGACTGAATAAACCAAGACCCTTTTTCTGTTGACTCAAATATTTAGTAGGGTGGCAGCGAAAGCAAGAGGTTTATGAAAAGTTGTTTAAATGTATAAGCAGCTTTTATTTGTAGTTATGAACATCATAAAAATAAATTTCATAATCATTTCAAAAGTCAAATTAAGAAACTTTTTGGTTTAGCTCGAAGAACCAGAGTTTGCCCGCTTTTCTTTTTAAAGTTGTATAAATGTAAAAACAACTTTTATTAGTAATTCAAATAGAACGAAATGTAGGTATTTTTGTTTTCAATCGACAATTTGGGCTTCCCTTGAAACACCGGAGAATTGTTAGAGGTCATTATTTCAAAAAGTAGTTTAAGGATAATTCGGCCTGACCAAAACAACTTGTCTTGCCATTTGAATATTTGCCTTCTTATGGGTTTAGGGACCATAATTGCATTAACTGGCTTTTCTGATTTCATATGGTATTAACTAAGGAAATACGTTGCGAAACATAAATGCGAGGATAAATAAAACAATGTCAATGTGACAAATCCAGGTTTACATAATTAGGCATTTACAAATAAATTCTTAATTTTACTTTCATCTCACGGTTAGGTCATCAATAATGTATTTTGTTGTTCCTCATTTAATTTTTAATAAAGTAAAATTGTGAGTTTGTTTTCCAAGTTGCATCAGTTTTGGTATTTTATTAGGCTAGTTCGCGATGGCGATATAAATAGGTACTAAATACATTAACAGTGATAGCAATTTTTAAGCAATATTTCATCACAATTAAAATGTACAGTATTAACCATTCAACATCTTTAAAGTTTTATATTGAAATTAGTGGTTTCCAAGTAACATCAGTATCTGAATGCTTGATTGGATAAATTTACTCATCAAATGTCTTAAATTAGGGTCATAAGTAAATACTCTAAAATGTATTAGAGTAAATATTTTAAATATACTTGATAAAAACATCATTGTTTAGGCTTACCTTGAAATACATAATTTTTGGCTATTAATAATAAATAGAAATTATAATAATTAGACTATTGAAGAAACTGGACGTACCAATACAACTTGTCTTACTGTCATTACTGATTTTGATTTCAATATTTGCCTTCTTGGGGATTTGATGACATTGAATATATTTTTCATAGTAGGCTATATTAATAGTAACAAAAGTAGAATAACGGATCCAGATTGTCGTGCTTAGGCATTTTCAGTTAAACCATTATTAATCTCCTCGATCAATCTTTTAAACTATATTGATTTACCTTTAAATTCAATCATAAATGTATTATGGTAGAGTATTATTAATCAGTTTAAATTTTTATACAAGTACAGCGTTGAAAGTATATTTCTGTTTTCCAAAATGCGTCATTTAGTCAAATGGCGATATAAATAGGTACTAAAATACATACAATAACGATAATTTTAAGGATTTTTGAGAGCACAAATGTACTGTGCTAATTAGTACGCAAATATTTTTATAGTATCCACAAGAAAGTCGCTCTTTTCATGTTGCATCAGTTTTGTTAAATAACTTTTCAGTAAAAATTTGAAGATGAGTGTTTTCTAGGTAGCATCAGTCGGTATAAATACTTGATTAGATAAGTTTACTCTGCATAGGTAATAGCTTAAATTATAAATAGTTACTCTAAAATGTAGTGGAGTAAATAATTTACGATTGAAATATGATTAAAACATCATAGGCTAGCATTGATGCTTAACTTTGAACACATTTATTTCCATTTAGTCTATTTATGCATTATAAAACAGTTTAAAAGTCAGGAAAATATCCGCTTAAGTTCATTTTGCATAAGAAATGGATTATAGTTTCAGGGACATTGATAATTGCTCTATAATGTACTGGAGTAAATATATTTACTTTTTAACATAGACTAGCAGAGAATCTTGTTCTGCTTTAGAATCCGGAATAAATGTAGACTATTGTATTTCGAATATTGCATGAAAAGAAAGTGACCATGCCAGTTGAAGGCGACCTTTTTCTTCATTTATTTTTTAAAGTTTTTTAAATGTAGACGGCAGTCACATTGTTTTTCGGTCAAGTTTTTTCATTTTTTGTAATTTATCCCCGTAAAAGTGCAAGAGCATGCAAAAAGCAAAGCACGAACTATCCTTGTTCATTTGATTAATAAATCCTTTCCTTTTAAGAGGAAATGGAAGGAAACTTGATGCGGAAGTGGGTCGAATTTTGTCAACGGCAACCTCCAATCCCTCCACTCTTTTCAATCTTACACCAGATTTAGATTGCGATATTAAATTGTACTGGCTTATAATAAGTGCGGGGAAGTGAGCCGCATCTTTTATGTAATCATTTTTTTCTGGAATTGTAGAAAGCAGCGTCAAAGCTGAATGACGGGAGACTTGCGTAATGATAAATGAGCAATCCATATTTTGTAAATAAAAATTTGGGCATAGAAACTCAATAGCACTTTAATTTCATGTAAAAATTAAGGACAGAAATTGATAGAATAGGTAGGTCGCAAGTAAAAATGCTTTTTACATTAAGATTAACTTTTGTTTCCCTTTGAAACTCTGACAATTACCTTGCAAAACAATTCCTTTCTCTTTGAACATGTTTCAAAACAAAATCAAAGTAAATGTAATGCTTTGGTTTTAACCGCATCAATTTTTAACAGCTTATTTGCGAATCTTGATATGTAAGATAGAAAACCATTGTAAGCTTTCGATAATCATGCGTTACCCCCTGAGTCGTCGATTTTGGAAATTTATTTTTTCGTATAATAATTCTGGATTATATATTTTTGGCAGAGTTTGAGAGTCACTCTTGCCAGCAAATTTCTGAGCGTTTACTTATTGTTAGGATATTTTTGTGCAGAATATATTAAGAAATATAAGGGTTTAGACTTTTTTGTCAAAATTGACAATGAATTGAAAGGGTTCTCAAATTAAGATTCTTTAGATTAATAAAAATGTTAAAAAAATGATACTCATTTCGATTAAACCTTTACGATTTTAATGTAAAAATCGTTAGTCATTTTTCTTGATCCATTAAGATTTGAGTAATTGACTGAGAATGACAGCAAACCAAAGTTTTCAGTGTCTTAAAACTTTTTGTTAGTAAAGAATGACGCTAGGAAGAATGATTCTTGTAGATCGGGTTAGATTAGGTTCACATAATTTAATAACATTTCTTGGCCATGTATGTCCGCATTTTACGCTTCGAATTAACTTTTGTGAGGACGTAAATTATGCTTTTTTATTGCAACACAAAATACGAAGGTCATGCTTTTAATTTCTCAGCATGTCAAATGTATGGCATCTGAATTTCATTATTTTATTACAATAGTTGCCTAAAGTTCAATGCTTAGGCTCATGTTCAGATAAGATTTTGCGTGTTTGGTTGTCCGAACGTATTTTTTATTCTTATGTGGAATGACAACAAGCTGGCCGCTCCATATTTGCTTTAATTCAACTAATATTACAGTAATTGCAGTAATATTTAGATTATCAATCACACTGTGAATATAAGGTCTTTGTTTTAGGATTAAATTATGCGTATTGCATAATATCTGTATTTTTTATATTGATAATGATCATAGATTTTTCTATTCAAATTTGCGTCCCCAGAATTAATATTCTATAGTTTCATTTGTAAATGGTTTTAAATACGTGGATAATTATAATTTTATATTTAGATTGTCAAATGTATGGCATCTGAATTCCATTATTCTTGTGCAATGGTTTGTAAGCAACATTTTTATTAAGCGTAAAAAGATGCACTCACGATTTAAACAAGTTGTCTAATATCAAGTTATTGCAGAATATTTGTATATCATTTCCTTGATGATGATCGTGATCGTGATCGGTTTTTCCGTTGTTTTCACTAAATCTGTATCCTTACAATTCACATTCTGTAGTTCCTATTGTAAATCTAGTTGCTTTTTAAATATGTGATGATGATTATAATTTTATCTTTGTTTAGACTGTCAAACGTATAGGCATCTAAATTTCATTATTCTTGTACAATAGTTTATAGGCGACGTTTGTGAAAATGTACATCCAGGAATTGCGGTGAAGCTTTGAAATACGCAAAGAGATAAACAAAGGCTTTAAGTTTTATAAAATGTGTAAGAAAAATTATTTTATGCTATATGTTTAAAAGGAATGTCTTTTAAAAAGTGTATCCAAAAATTAACCAACTTAAAAATGTACTTTAAGTTTTTTAAAAATTTATGCAATTTTAACAATGATAAAAAGAAGATTAAATATGCGAATAGATTTGCAAAGGCTTAAATCTACGGGAGTATTATGAAACATGTATATCAGAGTAAAATGTTAAACAAGTTATCATTAGAGATTATGATATGAGTGCACATTTGGCGCCTGCTAGTTTAAGAAAAATACTTTTGTAAAAGAAAAAATTTGCTGACAGGACAAATTCCTGTCTGCATCCTCAAGTAATAAAACTCTTGCAAATGTAATGCAAGACAATTTAAAACACCAAAAATACATTATTTTTCATTTCATTTATCAATTCTCATCAGTCAAGAACACAAGATGAAACTTCTTTTACTTTTTGTGGGTGTGAGCTTTGCTTGTGAAGCAACCTGGTTATGTGGGAAATGTTCAAAAACTTGTACTTTTGGAATTACTCTGGATGGAAGCTCAATTTGTGTCCGACAAGTAGAAAATTATGATTTTTACTTTCAAACAAACTCCACAATTCACTGCCGGACAGCGTATAAAATACGTAAGATTTATTTAATAAATGTATTTTAAATAATTTTAACGTTTAATATTAATTATCAGTGAAGGACATTCAGACCAAGGAAAATACTCTGTCATCCCCACTAATTCCACCAGTAACAACGCAAAATCCAATTCGTTCATCCTCTCATCAACCCACCACAACCCCTCCATCGACCACGGAGAAGCCAATTTTTTCCTCCTCTCCTCAACCCTCATCAACAACAACTCCTCCATCGACAACACAGAGGTTGTATTCTACTTCTTCCCCAATATCAAACCCTCCGCCAACAACCCCTCCAAGTTTATCATCTTCTACAAGACCTCCATCATCAACAACGGAAAGTTTTCTCTTTTCCTCGTCTCGCCATTCCACTCCTCCGTCCTCACCAACTTTTCCAACGACAACTAAAAATGCAAATGTATCCTCTCTCCAATCCACTCCAACATCCTCACAAATTATTTCACCGTCTATCCCTCCTCCAAGAGAACTCCATAACACCACCATTATTCCCATTCATGAAATAACAGAGATGACGTCCTACGCAAAAGGAAATCAAACAAATGAGAATGAACAATCGGACAAATCATGGAGTAACATGAGAAATGAATACGAAGTAAGCTCGTTGTAATATTTTTTTGTTTTAAAATGACTAATTTTTATTCCATTAAACAGGGATTGCAACAGGACACTTTCTATGTTCTTCCAATTCATGGGAAATGCCCAGAGAATGTAAGTATTTGCAAATAATGTTTAAGTGAATGTATTTATTATGAAATTTAATTTACAGGAAAGCGAAACGAAACTAGAAAGCATCGCACGCACTCTATGCAACATTGCAAGACTTACTCCTAGGCTTAAACCTACTGACACTTCTGGAGAAGACAAAAACTTTCTCGAGATGAATCCAGCATTGAAGATTGGAAGTCTATGCCAGAATATTTTGAGGGTCAAGAGGGAATGCTTCAGAACTCCAGAGACGGTAACCAGAGTCAATTGGCAGAGAAAACTTGGTCCTCCATCCAAAATATTTACATCAATGGATTTAAAATGCAACGTAAGAAACAAAAAATATATTTAAAAAGATATTCCTATTCTTATTCACTGTTTTTTATTTAGGGCACTCATCCGAAAAGAATTGAGAGGATAGCAAAATCTCTTTGTTTCCTGGCACATAGAAATGTGGAAAATGAAGAGGGGATCTATTTTCGGCTTCGTGCTTATTCAATGATAAACCCAGCATTTCAATACCCAGAAACCTGTTCATTCATCTTTGAAAAGAAAAACAAGTGTTAAAATAACAATTTATCATTTTATTTTGCATAATTTAGGATACAGATTTTTATTATGTAACGATTTATAATTTTTAACATTTTATTAAACATTTTAGCGTTTATTAACAAGACCATATTTTTATATTTATCTTTACACATGAACTTAGAATTAAATAATTTTCCTGTAACAAACAATTCTCTTTATTATTCATTCCCACCCACAACAGCATGCAGTAAACACAATTAAAAACAATGAGTGCCTCATTCCAATACAAGCATTTGCAATATAACGATACAATTACTAATACTTATGAAAAGTAAGTTAAGAGTTTTTATCCTTGAAAATAAAATTTAATCAATATGAAAATCAATTTTTTCAGAATGCTTAAAACCAAGAGAAAATCCAGACATTGCAAAAATCAACAAAATCATAGACGGAATAACGATTTTTTTCATTTCCGGGCTATTTCTTGACTGCATTGTCCTCTCGGTATTTTACATACTCCTCCCGGGAAACCCGACAAGTTACGGGAATGTACTGCCCGATTGGATACTTTATTTCCCGCCCTTTCGGTTTTTATTCGGGCTTTATTGCATTTACATTTCAATTGTTTACCATTTAATAGTAACTATTTACCTCTGCTTTATTTTTAATTACTTTGCAATTATAACACCTTTTTTCGGCTTTGAATTCCGTATGGGAAGGAAAAATTACAGAACAAAGGAGAATCTAAGAAGACCGGAAGTTCTAATGAAAAGCTTTCGAGCAACCCAACTCCTTTTTAACAGTTTAATGGAACTAATTGGAAAGTACCTTGTTCCTGTGAATGGGGCTATTATGTACATATCGATATTTTGTAACGTGATGGCAATCGAATTCTGGAAAGAATTGGAATTCGCAACAAAGTTTATCCTGATTGGGTGGTCCTTTGCCGGGGCTCTGGGGTGGTCTTTTATTTTAACTTGTGGAGGGATTATTGGACAAATGGGGCAAAAAGTTTTTAAATCTTGGGAGAGGCATGATTGGAAATGGGATGCAAAAATGATGAGGAAGTTTAGAAAGAGTTGTAAACCGATTAGTGTAAACTACGGGAGTTTCTTTGTGATGAGAAAGACTTCCGTTTTGGTGCTAATGAGGGGGATTAATAAAGGGACGATGAGGATGTTGCTGACATTTAAGAGGTTGTCCAATAAATAATAAATTTGATTATGCCAATCAAGATTTTTAATCATTGTTAATTTACTTGCAAATTAAATTGTTTAACGATTTAATAAATATTGAACTTATTCAATTTGATGTAATTTAATTGAAAAGGGTTTTTTGTAAGTTCAAAATTGAATTTTGGGCGTTCAAAGCAAAAACTTGTTAAACTAGCAATTTATTTTGAACAATATCTGCTTAATTTGATTTTGTCAAACCCATTCATTAATTTTAATAATAAGATTTTGCCCAACAGAGTATCTATTAAATACTCAATCATGGATTTAGTATGATTCAGGATTAAGCTGAGTAAGCAGTATTCATTAATGTTGAGCAAACGATTTTACAAAATTCTTGCGGCCAGTGGAAAAACCCTAGAATTTTTCGGAGTGATTCCTGCCCACTACAATGAAGCCACCACTTCCGTTTCCTTACCCACCCGAAGAACTCGCTTTCACCTTTACTTTAATTTTTTAATTATTCTAATTTGGTGTATATTTTGTACCTTTCAATGTATTCAGTTTTATCTTAAAAAGGACATAAACTCTTTTAATTTACTCGTTTTGTTCGGCACGGCTGCAACGTTACCCTTGGGATTCACTTTTATTTTCGTTTTTCAAGAAAGGGTTATCAGAGAAGCGACAAATTCATTTTTTGTGTTTTGTTGGCACATGAAAAGTAAGCAAGAAAAGTATTTAAAATTAATTTAATCAAGTTTTAAAATGTTTTTTTGAATTTTTAAAGGATATCTGAAAGCAAGTGAGGACCCGAATAGGACAAAATTCAACAAAATCACTGATTACTTCACACTTACAATAATCATAGCTTGTTTTGGAGACGCGGCAGTTCTCAGCTTGTTTTATTTAATTTTCCCGGAAAACCCCACAAGCTACGGGAACATCCTCCCCACTTGGCTAGTTTATTTCCCCCCGTTTTATATTTCCTACGGAATTTACTGCATTTACACTTGTTTCATGCTCCACTTAATCGTCGCTGTTTACCTCTGCCTTGTTTTCAACTTTTTTGTAATCGTCACGCCATTCTTTTCCCATGAACTACGTCTCGGAAGGAAATCATACAGAACGGTGGGGATTCTCAGGAGACCGGAAGTTCTTAGAAAGAGCTATCGCACAATTCAGTTATTATTCCGCGTAATGCTTGAATTCCTTGCGAAGTACATTATCCCGCTAAATGGGGCGCTAATGTACACAGCGATATTTTGTAATGTAATGCTTTTTCAGAAATGGAAAGGGTTGGAGTTCACAACAAAATTCATTTTGATTGGGTGGACGGTAAGTATGAGTATTGCTTGGTCGTTTATTTTGACTTTTGGAGGGATCATTGGGCAAATGGGGCAGAAAGTTTTGAAATCTTGGGAAAGACATGAGTGGGAGGATTGGAGGGAGACAATAATGATGAGAAAGTTCAGAAAGAGTTGCAAGCCCATTACGATTAACTACGGGAGCTTTTTTGTGATGCGGAAGACAAGCGTTTTGGTTTTTATGAGGGGAATCATACGCGGCACTATGAGAATGTTGCTTACTTTTAAGAAGCTATCAAATGTTCATTAAAAAGCCAAGTTGTTTATACAAAATACTTTAAAAATAATTAAACAGTTCTAAAAATATTAAGTATTTATCTTACAGAATGATCTAGATAGGAATTTTTAGAAAGCGGGGAAAGTATGCAATATTCAAAAATATTATAATGTCCTACATAAAAGCCGAAAAACGTTGATGAAAGATATTTTTCTTGAATAATTAACGCATCGAAGGAGCATTTAGCTTCTTAAACCTTCTTGATTTCTCCAAATGATAAATAATTTGACTGTTATTGTGATTCTGGAAA
>JAANSO010000444.1:0-32986 GCA_036507315.1 Lepidocyrtus fimetarius
GTTGGTTAAATTCACTTTTAGTTTTTTGTTTCAAAATAATAAAGGTAGGTTTCTTTAGCGTTGTCGTTTCTTAAATCTGATATTTTAGTTGTCCTTGTCAATCGTTTTCCTAGTTTGTTTAAACAAACTATTTGTTAGCAATTTTCGAATCTTAACATATTAAACGGAATTTAAACAAGCTTTAATGATACATAGAAAAAAGGACATGTATCTTTTATCCTAGTATAATATGGAGAATTTACAGGTAGAGCTGACAAAAAGTGAGAAGTTAATTAACAACGATGCTAAAAGTAAATTATGAAAACAATTCCAGAAAAAATAATGTGCTTTCACTAAACAAAATTTCTCTCTGAGGGGTGATACATTCTCGTTGGGAAAGTTGTATTCATTACGATCCCCCACGTACCAATATTATGATAACTTATTGGCCTATTTCCCTTTCGTGGAAATTCAAGATGGGAACAAGTGGATTTGGTGGGTGGAAATTTGTACGAGAGAAAACCTAGAGCCCCAATTTTCAAAGAAGTACTTACCCATTATTTACCTTGTGCGTGTGGATGCAGCCTTTGCCATTTTCCCGATAAAGTGAAAGCACACAAAGAAATGCAATAATAACAGAACTTGTGTTATTATCAGAAAGTGAAATGTATTGAGAGCAAAGAAATATCATCATCTTGTTTCTTAGCAAGTCTCTTGGGAGCTATTACTCCAACTCAGAATTTCCCCCCGTTTTTCAACGACAACATCAACTCTACTCAAAGTAAACTGTTTTTCTTGAATATTTGAGAAATCTTGTTTTTTCTTTCTGTAAGAATAAAAAAGAGACGGAGGAATAAAACGTGCATGAAAACTCATTTTTTCTAAACATACAGGAAATAGAGATTGACATGTTCTGTTTCCTTTTTCTATAAAGGTATACTCAACCGTGTCCTCTTTTTAGGAAGGGTAACAAGTTTAAGAAATGTACTTAAAGAGTCATACGATGACTATTAATGTGCATCGATACTCATTCGCATAAAGAAACTCTGCAGTTTGTGTATTCGAGAGAATTGCAATCCTTCAAAAATAGACACGTTAAAACAGATTTATGTAAATGAGAAAGCAGAATAAAAACTTTGCCTAAACTTTAAAAAACAGAATTGCAAAACATTTTTAAGGTGAACCTTTTTCCTTGTAGCCCTAAGAATGACTTTATCGTAATTTTTTTTCGGGGTAAAATAGCAAAAAGGTATCATTCATTGTATAAAACAAGAATGAACAAAACGTTATTAAACAATGCAGTTTTCTTCTTTCGTCTTTCATGCACGTCTACGCTTCCCTTGTTTATGTAATCAAATCAAAAAAGATTTTATTGCAAAAAGAAACAAGTTTTTATTTGATATTTTATAAACAAAATCTAAATAAAAAACATTTCGTTCCTTGTCATCCTTGTTACATATTATCCTATTACTTTGACTGGAAATTTATTTTTGAAACTTTTTCAAAAGTATTTTTAAAAGAAAAAACATAAATATAAATATAATTATCGTGTATAATTATCTTGTAAAAAAACTTCAAAAAATATGAAAAACTTTTTTTGCTTAGAGACATTCTGTTAAGAAGAAAAGTGTTCATATGATTATTCAAAAGTTTGAAGATCTTGTCTGGCATTAAACTTTAGGAGTTGACAAAGTCTGTTTTCATTGTTAGTTAGTGGGAAAAGTTTTTATGAGGCTTTAATAAGACTTTACAAGACACATGATACCCTGTGGATATATCATAACAAGAAATTAGAAAAGGTGAAGAAGGATTTTAACGAGAAACAAATACAAAACTTTTTAGTGCAACGTTTTTTGTCAGGTTTAGTTCTTATTAAAATAAAACGAAGACTTGTTTAAGACAGACTTATTCGAGGATTTATATGGTTAATTATAATTTTATAAAGTTTCCCCTGTCAAATATGCAATGTTTTAAATTTGTCTTGATTTAGTCATGTAATAAAAGAACTGAATAGTCTGACATATACTTATTACAATATTAAAACTGTTTAAGCAAAAAAGAAAATGTCAAGGTGTCAGGACACATTCTGATACAAAATCCATTTTCTAAATCGATGTTTAGGGTAATGTTCTTCCTATTTTCCATATTTTGTGAAATAATTTTCATTGAAACTTTGCTGAAATAATTTATTCAGCTTTTATTTATCAAATGCTATTTAAATTACAGTGAGACTTTTAATCAGCCATTCTTCTGTCAAATTAAAACTATCAATCAAATGCAAAAAAACAACTTTGATACTAATCCCTGGATTTTGAACGCCATGGGACTGGAAATGTAGCTGATTTGGGAAAGAGAGCAGAACAATTCATAAAGCATAAGTTTGTTTGGCCTTCATCTAGTATGACATGGGTAATAAAACAAGTAGAGCTATTTGATAAAATTGAGTAAGAACATTGACAAATTTCACTAATGCAAGTCCAAATATTTATGTAGGAGGAGGAGAAGCAACAAAATGACCAGTTCTCTTTTTCTCTCGTCTTGTCATACTCAAGTGACTTTAGGTAAACTTTTTCCAAGGGAGACAGACAGATAGCAAAATCCGTTGTAAAACTGATTATGCACACCTACATTTTACATGAAACTCAAACAGTAAATCTAGTTGCTGTTACATAATCTAATCCTAAATTTAGGGAAAACATACGATGTGTATATATTAAAACCAAACTTGGATATACCGTGTAACCGTATCCGTTGATAAATGATGTTTGTGATTAAATAAATCATGAAAGAGGGGGAAATGGAAAGCAAATTTTGCACAAGTTATGTCAGGAATGAGCTTAGCAAAATATAGAACATGAAACGGAATTTTGAAAAACGCAAAAAATGGAAATGTCAACAGAGAAAAGGACGAGCAGTACGAGGATTTTTAGGTACAAAAAGTGACCTACGGTTTCTCATTCGTTGAAGAAAAGTTTATTGTAAATAAAACATAATTAATTTTTAAGTTAATGTTTTAGTATTAAATTTTAATGCAAGAATTTACCGGGTTTAAAAGTACAAATAATACTTTGTTTGTAACCTAATGCAATTTAGTTTGTATCTTCACTCCCGCTGACAAACAGAAAGAATATGTTCCCGCCCACGCTCAACTCGGTTCTATTGAGATTGGGCTCACGTATAATCTACAGACATAATTATATTTTTTTATGATTATTTAGATAAAGGAAACTTTTGCTGAAGAATTTGTCAAAGTCTGGAGAGGCACACAGGTTGCCAGAACATTCATTCTTGTCATTCATTCCTCAGACAAGAAAAAGAACGGTTTTCACGACATTACATGAAGATAATTGTGCACATTTTGTAGAAATAACAATTTTGTAAGAATTTAAACCGACAAAGTCCTCCGTTCTTGCTCAATCCTTTCAACATTTCGTCCATGTCGCTAACAGAACAAAAGAATGGGAAAACCCGTTTTCTACGAAAAAGAGAAAAGCTAGAAAGACATGGAAATGTGTCGTAACCCTAATTTTTTCATTTTTGTCACGAGCTCTTCGGAGTGCATCAACAACATGGTCGTCATATCGTCATCAACATCATCATCAACTCAAAACAGACTGTTGTCATCAACACAGACACTTTGAATATGGCCATCCCATTCCAGTAATGTAATATTATTCCCTTATTTGTTATTATTATTGCATACGATTATTATTGTCGTTTTAGGCACGGAAATAAAAGTGCTACACGCTCGGGACGGGCGTGAATGAGTGAAAACTCCCATTTCTCTTGTAATGTATTCTCATCATCCTCATCTCCTGAATCACGAGTCATACAATAGCTCAAAAACAATTTTTTCTTTGCTCGCAAAAAGTATTTTGGATTTGCAACAACTGTTACAGTTTTACAAGAAAAACACAATTTAAATATTTCTCATCCATCTTTTTTCCTCAAGCTTTTAGAAAACTTTAAGTGGATAAGCTATGAAGATGATAAAGAAGGAGGAGCAATTGTGTTTGGGAAGGGAACTACAATGATGATGATTATGGTTCTCGGTGTGGTCTGGTCTGGTTTAATCTGGAGCGTATGTTTATACAGAGAAAAACACATTATCCAAAAGAAACTTCAATTTTATGATATTGTCACCATCTGAAAGGAAAAGTATGAAGATGATGAAAAGAAGAGCTTAAACTTTGTATTATGATGACGATGATGACATATTTCTCACAAGAAAATCTCTATTTTACTTTCTTTCTTCTCTTGCTCTTTGCGATTACCAGTCCCATTTTCTTACTTTCTCCCTTTTCTTCTTTGCCACAACCGCCACCGCTGCCACAGCCATATCGCACGTTTAGTTTTTTTCCATCCCATAAGAATCTTCTATTTTGCTTGCTCACGGGGAACTTGTGCTAGTTACCGTTTCCAATATTTGCTTTACTGCAAAAAACAAAAGTTATCTATTTGCTGTGTCAAACTGTGAATACACTTTAACTACAGTTTTCATCGGATATTTTGGCAGCAAGGCGTGAATGTTGTACTCCAAGAACAAACCATCAAGTAATGCTGGCAAAACAGATTCAATTATCCCGCTTATTTGACACTTGTATATCCTATTTTTCTGATAAAAATATTTCCTAATTCTTTGTTGTCGTGACGAATGAGAATAAATTTATTGATCTCACTTTCCATTTTAAATGCTTTCACTTTCCTAATCAGATCTTTTTTGGAGATATCAATCGGCAAACTTCTAGAAGGATTCTTTTAAAAGGATACCTGATAAGTCTTTTCATGAAATAATGTTCTTTTCCTCTCATCATTATCTTGTTCGTCCGATCATATTTCATTTTCGTCACATTTTGCTACTGCAAAGCTGTTTATTTAAACAGGAATTTGTATTTATTTATAGATGCTATAGAAGAAGCTCTTTGAAGTGAAATAATGAAAGTAAAACAATGAAGTTCATGACATGGTGAAAACGAGGATGATTATGTAGATGGTGACGAATGTGTTCACTTGACATAAC
This sequence comes from Lepidocyrtus fimetarius, assembly GCA_036507315.1. Taxonomy (NCBI): domain Eukaryota; kingdom Metazoa; phylum Arthropoda; class Collembola; order Entomobryomorpha; family Entomobryidae; genus Lepidocyrtus; species Lepidocyrtus fimetarius. Next base: position 5,000 of record JAANSO010000444.1, read on the forward strand.
TACCTGTCTTACATTATTGTAGTGAGAAAATCTTGTTACAAATAACGCATTTCAATCTTTACCATTCCTTATATATTGAAAGATATGTTTAAAATATGAATAGATATTTCCCACAGTTTTTCTCTTCTCGGAAAATGGGAAAGATGTTTTTCCATTTCAAAATAAGCAAATAGGCTTTGTAAAATATATTTTTCTGAAAACCGATTTAAGAGATAAAGGAAGTGAATTGAAATAAGTTGATAGGAATAATGGTGGTGGCGATGAACAAAAAAGTACTTGAAAAAGACACAATCAAAATTTATATCTTTTATTGACATGAGTGTTTGTATTTATTTCAAAGGCAAATCTGAGATTTTTAAAATATTAAAAACTGTTTTTACAGTTACAAAGATGATGTGAGATTTATTGCTGAGTAGTTCTATCATTTTGGCGATTGATACGCTCTAATTCAAACTAAATAGTAGAATAAAAACAATAGAAATTATTCAAAAAATGTAGAACAATGGATGCTCTCGATTGCAAGGAAAATCTTCAGAAAACCACATTGTTTACACTTCATACTTAAAAGTAGAAAGAAAGAAATCAAAATTAACAACTATAAAAATTGCCTCTTTTTGAATCAATATTAAACAAGTTTGAAATTTTGGTAAAAACTCAACCCTTAAAAATTTTTATTGTCATTCCCTTCAAGGATATGCTGTGAGTTGAAGTAATATAAAATCTACCTAAATACTAATAACTTTCTTATCTGCATAGCCCCACCGCTACGTGTTTCGAATTCATCATTAAAGACCCCTATCTTGCACATGTCATAATAAAAAAATTCCACACTCTCTCTCACTTGTGCATTCATTCTCCGGAAACAAAAGTTTTATTACGGTATTAAAACATCGAATGAATCCTGAGCAAGGATAAAAATAATATCATAAATTTTGCTTCTTTTGAAAAGGAGAAAGTTGGCAAAGTTAAAAAGTAGGAAGAAGCACATGTCGTACTTGTTCCTATCATCAACTTCATCCTCATCTTAAACATCAACCATAACATCGTATATCTTACGGTTTACAAGCCCGGATCGATGAGATCATGGGACACTTTTGAGACTGTGACTATGCCACGAAAAAATTACATAACAGCAACCTCCATCACAAATTGCTACTATTCCAGCTTGAAAAGGCTTGGAAAACACCATCTTGTAAGTTGTTGTTGACGTTGTTAGTGCTAAAAATGAAAGCAGGAGCAGCGACTTCCGTCGTCGTCACTCTCGGGAATTACATGCATAGAGCAAGAATAATGCCATTTCCTTCGTCAAAATAGTGTGAACAACCAAAAAGAACATTCTTCGTATAATAATACCAGACCAGATCAACAAACGGAGCAGCAGCATGTGCAAAAAACATATTTATAGTATTTGTTATATCTCAGGAATAAAAACATGCTTTCCCCTGTGGAAAAAAGTCAAACCTTATAGTCCAAACTTTCCCTCATTCCTATTTTTTACACCTTTTCCAAACAAAAATATAATGATAGTCTTCACAGTTTGTTGGAACAAACGTGAAAAAGAAGAATAAGCAAAAAAATGTTGTTTCTTTTATATTTTTTATAAAAAAGACAAGAAGGGTTTCTTTTTTCCCCATTCACCATTATTTTTCCCATTTTCCCTCTAAATAACTTGTGCAGAAGTTTTCTTGTATCAGTGGGGTTCTCCCACATTGGAAAGAGGTGAATTCCTTGCAAACACCCACATATCTCATCCATGAACTATAATATAAAAGAGACCAAAGAGGAACAGAGGAGCAGCATGACTACTTGTCACCTTTTTCACCGAGTGTTATTTTTATGAGATTTTTTTCTCGCCTCTAAGCAACTACATTATCTTTGAAACACTCACAAAATATAGATTTAGAAAAAAAGACAAAACAAGTTGTACACATATACTTCTGAGGAAAATCTAGTTTCTCTCTGGAATACTCCTTTGGTGTACACCTTACGTAATCAGAGACATCATTTGGCTCAACACTTTGTAAAAGAAAAAACGAATAATAAGGGAAAGGTACGGGAGGAGTAGTAGTTATGACAAAAGCTCTCTTGTTTTCCTTTTTCCTCAAAATTCCTCTCAACCTTTACGTTTTAGTCTTGTAACGAACGATCATCATCGTCAAAGTCGTCATTCCATGATTTGATATAGTGCAATAGTTTTTCTGGAGCAAAATCGCACAAAAACCTGAGAGCAAGAGAGGAAACTGTGCGAAATGCAATGGATTGAATAGGATTGAATGGGATGTTTGGATGAATGGCTGAATGAATTTTATTTGTCTCAGTACTTTTTTATTTCTTGATTCAAACAGATTTGGAAAAGGTATTTGGCTTACCACTTTCTTTAATCTAGTCTTCTAAAGAATCAAGTGAGAAACAAGTATAAAATGTATTTTTCCTTTTTGTTGTATATTTTGAAAGAAAAGCTATGATGATGCTTATTGATTAAATAAATTAAAGGGAGAAACAATAGAAAGAGGGAACAATCCTCATTACGAAATATATCGCAATACTATGCAAAGTTGCATCTCGCATTTGCCAGGAGTTTTTACTTTTTCCCTTGTTCACAAAGCTGCTGTCACATCCAGTGTGATGATAGCATCAAAATCATGAGAAACTTCATATTTAAAAAAATGAGAAGAGGAAAAGTCATCAGAAGATTTTTGAGGGTCTCATTTTCAAAATTGATAGAGGAATAAAAAGGAATTCCTTGGAAAGGTTTTATTGTCAGTAATTATGATGCTACTGATGACGATGCAGATGTTAGGCTGTGAATGAATTTCTTTGTGATGTGCTAATGCAAAGAGAAAAATCTGCATTTCCTCATCATCACAGTTTTCATTTTGATCTCTTTCTAAATCTCTCAATAAATTTCCCTTAGTCAGGGAAAAGGATCAAATCTAACAAAGTGAGCAAAAAGAGTCGAAATCCTCCTCACTTTACCTCAGTTCTCTTGATGAGGAGAAAAGTGCACATTCAGTAATTCATAGTTGGAAATTTCATTCTTTCATGATTTCGCGATCTTTTTTGTTGATAATGACTCACGAGAACTGACTTTGAGTTGAATAACGAAAGTGATGATGAGGAGAGAAGGATGATGATATTTAGAATGAAAACCGCAATGTTGGTTTCACTTTTCACTATCGTAATAGAGATCTTCTTTTAACAAGAGATGAGCAAAGAATGTGACAAAGAACGACCAGAGAAGAGAAAAGACGAAAGGGAAAATCCGTTATTCCCTTAATAATAGAAATAGTGGGAGAAATCGACCGGATGTTTTCTTATAGGAATGCTGCGGATTATGTGAAAGTGAGTGACGATGATTAAAATGGTGGTAGTTGTGACGGGTGGGTGATGTTTTGCAAATAGTGAATCTTATCTTATTATTTCATGAATTCCACTCCTTTTGTTAGGTTTAAAATCTGGAAAACGATTAAGATAATCGTTCAATCTGTTCCTTTCTACAAAAAGACCATTGCCACTATCGCAGCCAACCACCCAAACCTACTAAATCTCGTCTTTTGATATTTTAAAAAGATTTGGGCTAGTAAGGTAGAATAAAATCAGACGGAAATGTATGTGTCCTTCACATTCACATTTCATTTCTTCATCAAAATTAAAATGCGGATTCTTATAAATTATTATAAGGTGTAAAACGAGTTTCCACTTGTTCTTGTCTAAAGTGACGCAAAAGTTGAAAGACTGCACAAATGCAATTAAAACACGGGAAAAACTTTGCTGAAAAATTATCACCGTTAATCACAAAGTGAGAAGAATCTTTATTGAATAAAATTAATACTAAACTTTAATTTGTCTTGTTTTCCCTCATTATATGTTCAAACTTGAACAAACGTCTTTTTTACATTGTCTACTTTCATTTGAAAAAAAATTACTCATGAAATGAACGGAAAAGGAGAAGGGCAGTAGTTTATATGGAAAACTACAAAACCATTTATTCTCATTTAAAAGAACACATGTTCTTTTCGTATCTGACATGTTAAGAGAAGAAAAACACCGTTTTTTGTTTTTCCCCTTTCCTAATCGGTTACTTGGTTGTTCCATGAAAATATCCGTGACGTAGGTTAAGTTTTACGATTGTGCTTTTCGTAGTATTAATTTTTATATGTAAGCCGAATATAGTAATATCAATATTTATAAGGAAAGCAGATGAATTTTTCAACTTATTAAAGGCTATGCCGATACATTACAGTACAGGTAAGATTAAAAACAGCTAAAAGAGAGTACGGAGTACAAAATAAAGTATTTCAATACATTTGTTTCAATTTTTGCATACATATTGTTTCAGATAATAAAATTATTGCTTTAATTAATACATAAAAGCAGAAACCAGCAAGAAATCAGTTTTCCCTTAATTATATTGATTGACTATTTCAACCTCATAAAGCGGAATATAAATACTATAAATATTTGAAAGTGCAGTTTCAGAATGGGTCGAACTTTGCTAAATATAATTTTAATTGCGTATTATTTGTTATACTAAAGCAGGTTGTGTAGTTGTTAAAGAGTTGACGGATAAATTGTTATAATACCATAGCAGGGAACTACTCAAATAATAGTATTTACACTTATAGTTATATCATAATGATAGATCCAACATTATATTAGATTACAAAAAAAGAAATTCTTTCTTCGTTGCAATTTATCAATAATAGATAATTTAAATAATTCATGATACTAAAGGTGTTTTGGCATAAACAAATATAGAGTGTGACTATAATCACAAATTCATTGATTAATTACAAATAAATGACACAAAAAATTAAAATTGCAATGCAAAAAATCTATAAATAAATTCTCATGCTATGCTTGAGCTATTTTTACCATGTAAACTGGAAGGAAAGTAAGGAATTTATATTTTTATAGAGAAGGTAGGCAAAGCTATTAAAAAAGCAAGAATACGTAATGAATTAGCCAAGGCGTCAGGTTTACAAGAGTCGAGATGAATATTGCGACAGGTCATAGCCGGCAGGTTAGCACGGTCGCTGTTCTTCTGAATTAATTTTCAAAAAGCACATTTCCACATTTTGCATGCAACCCACAACCGTACTTATTTTAGTTTTTCGCATACTAAAAACACGAGAAACAGCCCACACAAAAAGTAAAGATTATTTTGTTGCCTTTGCTGTTCAAAAGATGATGAACATAGAAATAATCTTCTTACTATTTAAAATTGCTGTTTTACAACGTTGTTCTCGAAAATGTAGAGCTTATTAAAAATATTGCGGAAGGCGACTACTTACGACCTACCAGGTTCGCCTCCGCCGTAAAATAAACCGTTATCCTTTAATTTCCTGTGAAAGCTTTCACCTCAAATACAGCGCTTTGTTTCTACCAAAATTCTACCAAAAATGGAGAAGACAGAGAAATCTGATGTTGATGAGAAAGTAAACATGCCACTATTTGTTCCTGTTCTTTCATAAACTAAAAACATCATTTTAGCAAACAAAAAAGAGGAAATCCATGTAAACCCCTCTCCCAGTCCCTTTCTGGCTGTTAAATGTTTTGAACAGAAGAGAGAGATGAGAGAAAAGACAATAAAACTTATAATAAAATCCCGCTGATATGACATTAAAAGGATCAGAGATATACAAGAAAATTTTATTAACTTTTTTCTCCCTCCCTTTAAAACAATGGAAGCGGAGACTGTTTAATGTTTGCTTTTTAATCATTCTCCTCTTCCTCCCGTTACAATCTTCTTACTCACTCTTGTATGTCTTGCAAAGATCCTATCCGGATGTTATTGATGATAAAAACCCTGGAAAAATAAGACGTGAGGAGAACAAGTATGACGGTGTGTACTTAAGTAATATGTCAATCCTGGTATTATCCTTATTGAGGTTCACTTCCGTAGATTCTTCCTTCCCTCCGACAACATTTAATATTTTCTAATAACCACCAGGAGGCAAAGGCTTGGAGGGAATGGAATGTTTATTGAGATGAAACAGGAGGAAAGAAAAATCCTATCCCATGGAAAGTAGAAAAGGGTTCACCTTTCCTATAGAAAGACACTCCGGTGAGGGTGAAAGAGCAAGCAAATGCTCAGAGAAAGGCGTTTTTATAAAAATGCGACAAATCTTTGAACAACGGCTATCAAAAATGCTTACAATAAACCCAATCTCTTCATCCTCACATTAATTCCTTTAATAAAATGTTTTATGCCCTCCTATTGGTATAACAATCCTTGAAAAAAATTCCATTTTAGAAAAATGGCGTTTTTAGTAGTTAAGTTTATCCATTTTTGGCTAAAAAACTCATTTTTAACATGTTTAAAGACAATGAACTCATAAAGTACTACAGTAATAATGATGATGTCAGGGCAACCATGGCATTGGTAGCGGTGGTGGTTGGGATGATGCAATGAAGCTCTCAATGATGGATTGGGAGGTGAAAGTTATAAGATACCTACAATTTTCAAACTATCAACTCTTCTCTTCCTCTCAAATGGGGAACCTATCTAGTTTAGCATTTTTACTCTTCTCTCTCAATTTTTTCGAGTAAAAAAGAGCGCAGTCAGTTTGAATGAGTTTTTAATGAGTTTTCAACGAGCTTTTGAAGCTGATGCGGTTCGTTTTTAAGTTAGACACTTGGAAATCCTGAATAAAATTGCAAATAATGGATCTATCTAATTTTATACAAGAGCAAAATATAATATTCCCGAAAAATCCTATCAATTCGAAGTTAATTTCCTTCAATCCAGGAATGATAAGGAGAGAAAGAGATACATGTATAGAAAGAGTATACAAATACAGAGAAAAATTAGCAATATATTAGCAATGATTTCCTATACAGGAATAAAAGTCCCAACTTACATAACTTTTACTTCGAAATTTGACTATATTTTGCATAAAACGATGATATTTCCTCTCTACTGTGCCAAGGATGCTCTCTTCTACAGTTTTTTGTAACTGAGAAGGATTTAGGGCGGCCCTCCTGATCCACTTTTCCCCATCAGTAGTCCATTATTTACGTAAAATATGTCAAAAGGACTGCAACTTTACTATTTGAAAAAGATGAAGATGCTCCTAGTATTGAGAAAGATGATCATGAGGCTGCTGCCAGTCTTGCTTTTTTTACTAAAAAATTTGTTCCTTTTTGAACTGAAACTACGTTTGGAGGGAGGAGTTTAAAAAGCAAAAAGGAGAGAAAGAAGTTGTGAGTGAGAAGCCCTTGGGTATACTTTTAGTTCCCAACATCGATCAAAATACCGAACGGCCTTAAGTGTACCTTTTTATTTCCCTAATATTATTATTAAGCGCCACGTTCTCTACACCGTGAAGATTTTTACCCTGTCTTGTACCCATTACTAAGGAAATTCTGACAACAGCTGCTCTGGTGTGTAGCAAAAGAACGAGCTATTATGCAATATGTACCCGTCCGCCTCAATTCATCTAGATATTACGCTTTAATTTGACAGTTCATTAAAGTGCTTAGAGCAGTATTTACGCGAGGAGCTTCCAGTGATTTCCTGCTCTATTCTGATGGTGGTGATGGCGTTGATAGTGACGGTTATGATGATTATGATTTGAATGGAGAAAAAATCCCGATTTATGGAGTTCTTTTCTCTTTCACAAGTATTCCATAAAATGGATTCAGGGTGTGATGAAGTTGATGGCATTGATGAGGATGGCTAAAGCAGAGCATTTTTCTGGTTGGATGATTCAAAATAAATTGGGTTCTCTTCAACTCCCTACCACTCAAATTCTGAAGATAGCTGAGGAAACAAAACTATTTTGCATAATATCTACTTTTTATGCATGGATTTCAATTTTGTCATTATCATCAGCCAAATTAAGTTTATTAAATAATTTCCCTTTCAAAAAATGACAAACTTTTTCTTCCTCAAAGTGCTTCATTAAGCACATTACAGATTACTGGAGAATAGTTTCAAATATATTTTCAGAGATTGAGGTTGAATGAATCTTTATTTCACTTTTTGTACCACACTTTTCTTCATTTCCGCAACCTTCATCTATTTCCACATGGATTTAGCCATGTTAAAAATGTAAAGCGCAAAGAAATAAAAATAAAGGCTTGCCACGAGTTTTCTTTGTTCTGAAAAAGGGAAAATTACATTAAGGAAAGATCATGTGTTAACCTTTTGCTTTCTCACTAGAAAGTGCTGTATGACCTTACTCCCAGGAATTTTCTTTTAACGTTCCAAACACTGAACAAAATAGGAAATAAGAGGTAAATAATTCCACAGTTATGTCATTTAAATACATAGCCTCCAAAATACGTAGTTATTTCACACGATTTCATAAAATATCTCCATTAACGCTAACTCATTTATGTTTTCATTCAGAAGAGAGAAAAAGAAAGATATGCGCATTCCACCAAAGGGAAACGTGTTCTTCATAAATTTTTTCCTTCCTCCAAGTGAGAAGGAGGGAAAATAGGGAATGAAATCTTAGTTTTGAACCTTACAATCCCTATCAACTTTTTTGCACTTTCGTACTCGCATTTCATTTTATATTTTTATCTTACACAATCTCTGACGAATATGCGATCAGTGTGGATGATATCAACCTGCCCCTATTCTTAATATAGCTTTTGCCCTTATTTTCTCCTTTTTCTCATATCACACCGTCGCTACCACCATCCTCACATTATCTCTGGAATTCCGCCGGATTCCTTTTTATAGTCCATTATAATAAATGGCTTTGTAGCCGCCGCTATCTTTCCTTTTCTCCTGTTCTCCACTGTGCAATTCTCAAGCAAAATAACCCTACCTGGAAAACTAGAAAATTACGCGGTTAACAGGAGAATATATCGCTGCAAAACTAAATAATGTCATATTAAAGAAGGAACTGTGTGTGTGTAAAACGAAGGTTACGTAATGAAATAGATAGATAAAAAGGGGAGAAAAAACAAATAGCAGGAGAATAGAGCTACGAGGAAGGAAACGGAGAACAACACAATCAATAACTTCTTCAGTTATTATGACGACGCTTTGGCGACCATCACATCTAAAAATAGCAGATTATCTTTAGTCACACGTGTTTTTGAATGAGACAACCAAAAAGAGAGAAAAAGAGCCTCGGATAAGGTATTTGTTCCAGCAGAGCAGTAGGTGGGATCCTCATCTATTCGCCATTTATTTTATCATCATCATCACAGCGATCACCATCATGATCGTCACCATCGTGATCTTCACGAATCAGTTGGTAGAGATGCAAGGCCTGACATGTCGATGCTTTTGCATGTATCCCTGTGTGTATTTAGGTGATAGGATGGTGATAGCGGTGGCTTATTCTCTAGAATTTCCTCCAATTCTCCAATCCCCTCACCTCTTCCATAATCAAACATTCTGGGATCTCTGCCGACACCACCGGTGTGGCGGTGGAGTTGCCTGATTCTACTGCTTTTCCTCTTGGTTTTACTACGCCTTGTGCAATAACATTAAAGATAAATGAAAAAGAAGAAAGATGTTCCAAGTCTCACATGGATGGATGGGTGGTAGGCGAGAGATGGTGAATTATCTCTTTCCTTCCTAAACTTTCCAATTCCCAATTCCACCCAAAAAAGCAAAACTCTCTCTCAGCCTGGACTAGTAACAGACTAGACAGAAGTGTCCCTGCAGTGTGCCTACCACCCTGTGTTCCCGCCATGAATAGGAAATAAAAGCCTGAATATTACGACTTCCTTTTAGATTAGGCACAAATCATTTTTGTTGCCTTTCTTTAGCGGTAGCTCGAAACATTCCACACCTCATTTTGACAAGTTTTTACTCTACGTTGGATGAAAAATAACAAAACTAAATCATCTTTGATTTTAATAACTGCTCTAAAGCAATAATAATGATGGATTAGATCATCCTAAAGACTAGTTTTATTAAAAATTCTCCACGTATCCCTTATTGTTACCCTTCCTAGATATTGTTAAATTGTATATTGTATGTAATCTTACGACAACAGGAGCTTCCGTAATAAGAGGCATAATTGTATACTTAAAATAAACCTTACACTTTAAGTCTATTTTGTCCTGGTGCCATTATCATGACCAGTATTACCATCATCACTGCACCATCGCACTTCGCAGAAGTGAGGGTAAATCACATGAATGGGATATCTACCTCACTTCTAAAACTTCACTCACTTTGGCAAGATCGATACAGAAACAAGAAAGGTGAAAGGAACCAGTTCCAGAGTTTCTGTAGGTTATTCACATTGCACAAAAGTTGTAAAAAACGTAGTGACATTGCCCACGTGATAATAAAGTGACGACAAAGATGAAAGTAAACGTACTGCCGTTTGGGTTTGCAGATTTTAAAGAAGTTTCTACTTGAAATAATTACCACGTTGTTTCCTTTTTCTGCCACGCACTTTATTCTCATCTTTCTTTGATGAATATGATGAATTTTATGCGTGCAAAAAACGCCGTTCGATTTTTTATTTAAAAATAACTCCCTGACCTACATTTTTCCAAGGAATATCTTACATTATGCAGGTATTAGATTACGTGTATAGTGTAAGTAACCCGAGCTAAAAAGAAACCTGTCATCTACCCCAACCATCATCCATTATCCTCGTATATGGCTTCCTTCCTGATCTCCCTTTCCCTTTGGCACTCTTTTCCTCACTTCTTTCCTAATATTGCGTTTTTTCTCCCTTTTGAAGTTTTTTTTCTAGTTTTGCGTGCATTTCTGCAAGACTCGATTGAAAAGGATGAGGTTTTTCATCATGAGCGCTTATATGGAATCTTTATATGAATTCTCGAAAAAAGAACCAATCCTTTTCATTTTTGCGTGGTATGAGTACCTAAAGGGGCATTTCTTTCCTCTATTTTAAAAAGTCCAACACAGCATTTCCACTCTCCATTCACCTTGTTCAAAAACGTGCCTGAAGTGGAGGCGATTTTCCCCACCATTCTTTTTCCCAACTAATGCAGAGTGCGAAATAAAATAGGGAAAATAGAAGGGGAAGTGTATTACTTACTATGCATTTATTCACTGCTTCACGAGCGCATTTTCCTCCATCAACTCGATCCTGCCCAAACAACATTAGCGAAACGGGAATGGAGTTCATTCAATCTATTATGCAAGTAAAGTAAAAGCAAAGGAAAAAACTAAATGCAGTAATGCTACCCTGTTCAGTTTATAATCGACTCTTCTTCCTTCCTTTTTGTATACTCTTCAGAAATTATTTCAGTCTTTGGTCAATCTATTTTTTCAGGAAATCAATCCTTAAGGCAGAAACAAGCAGATAAACTTTCTTCCACAATCTCTCTCAAATATTCTTTTCCTTTAGGTTTACCAGGCACGATCGGAAATCGGAAAAAGTAGGATTTTATAGGAATTTGGAAAATATACGAATGAATAGAGGATGACAACAACAACAAACGACTACAGTAGCAGCTTTTTTATACCTTTTATAAAAAACAACAAAAGAGAACGAGTTTAAGTGCAAAATAGGTTGCAATTTTCCTTCATTTCAATTGAATAGAGAGTTGGAATCGCCCTACAACAGAATTTTACTTAAAATACGATTTTTTTACGCTGGTCGATAAAATTCTGCAGATACTTCACAATTTCATTCGTTTTCCCCTAGAAAGTCTAATTTTACACGCTTTTACTCTCATTTTGCTGTTTCGGATGCATTTGTGAAAGTAGCTGGAACACAAGCGTAATTTGTACAGAAATGATGATGATTGCAAATGTATCGTTTCCTTGTCCTTCCTTTTTCCCTTTCCCTCATTCTATAATATATTGAGGGAAGTGTAAATGGGGCATAGATGAATTAACTTAGCACTTCCTCTCCGACAAAATTCCTAGCGAAAAATATTTTATTCCCGTTTTTCCTTTATCGGCTATGTATTCCCGTGTACTTTGTCCAAGGAGTCTGAATTGTTATATAACGGTTGACTAAGCTTAAGCTGTTTTCTAAAATTCAAATATTTTTGCCTTTGTTTCATCACTGTGTGGTCTGTCCTTTGAGCATTATTGCATAACTTGTGCAAAAGTTTGGAAATAATCTTAATCCTGGTTTCTCTTGCTTTTCTTCTGTATATAGTAATCCAGTTATGAACAAGCGGAAGAAGAAAGGATCGCGTGTTATCATTTATAATAGAAAATGTTTTCCTGTTCTTATAATTCTGGGAAAAGTAGAAAAACAAGCAGAATCATAATTACATTCTGTAACTGTATATTCACGGTTCAACAATTAACGGAAAGGTTTCCTCTGTCTCCGCGCTTGTTTCTTTGCATACAAATTCCGCTATTTCATTAAAGAATAATAATATGGAAATTAAAAGACACTTGCTCTTTCCTCATTTCTCAGTTTTCCTTTCTCATTTCTAAGTTTACAGCAGATTTAGAAAAAACCCAGGGAACAAGATCATCAAACCGAGTAAATTTTTAAAAAGCACACACTTCCTTGCATAATTATTTGACACGGAGACAAATGGATGTGAATAAGTTATTTAGGCCGAGTTGATAAGAAAGCATACGGCTGTGCTTATAAAAGTGAATAATAGACTTTAGCCTGTCTCCTTCTGTTTGCCACACAAACTATACAGATAGAATTGGCGAAATGAAGAGAGAATAGCAAAACAGGGAAACCTCATTATTTTACCTAATTGTATTGTCAGCTTGCATGCGCTCGTCTCTTTCCCTTAAATGAAGTCTTAAACAAATCCATCGCTCTTTCCCTTTTTTCCAACGAAGAAGGGGAATAAGAAGACAACTGAGTGGTCTACCAAACTGTAAATGTGGGTAGACCGAAGGATGAACCAGAAGAAAACGCTAAGCTTTGGTGGATACGGTGAATAGTGAGTAATCATCATCAACAACAACGTATTCTGTATCGTCATCGTCTGCACAAACACAAATGGATTGAGAAAGTAAAGATTGGTTTCCCATTTCCACTCATCTACTTATCTTTTAGTCAATCCTTTCTTCATTCTAAGCATAGCCCCTCTTTTTTATTCGTGTATAAAAAAGTAACGTGGTTGGTGATGATGGTGGCGGCGGCGGTCGTGGCAGATACTTTTCATGATTCCAAAAAAGCCTTATTCCTACACCAAAGGATTTCAGAGAGAGAGAAAGATATTTATTTATTCACTGTACTGGTTCCATAATCCGATTTAAATTAAATTATTCAAACTCATATCCTATAAATTCATTCATTCGTGAGTATGATAGCACATAAATTCATCCCAAGTCATGCAAGACTACAGCCACCCACCCACCACACAATTCCTTTCTTGTGGATTTCCTTTTACCTATTGTACTCCCGTTCTAAATAATCGGCTCTTTTTTCAGTGCCGGCTTTTTTTGCTCCAGCAGAGAGAAAAAAGTTTTCAGATGTTTTTTGTTCCGGTTCTTTATCATTTTTTCAATGAATTTGTAAAAACGTATTTCTCTGTGTAGATTTTTTCATCTTTTGAATAATTAGGCGGATGTTTTGAGATTTACGAGAACCTGTGGATTCATTTTTACCATTCCTTTTTCTACTGTTTTCAACTCAATACGGTATTATGTAAACTGTTTTCACAAAAGAGAAAGCCTTGCATTAATTGAAAACCTTTATAAAGTTGCACGGTGCGTAAATTAATCCTAAAATTGACTAATCTTTTACATCATTCTGGAAATAGAGATTATCATCAGTTCATGAAGTTGCAATAAGTAGACCTTTATGCAATATTTCATTATGTGTAGGCTTTGTTTTATTATGTTTTATTTCCTAGTCCATTAAAAAGCTAACATGAAGTCAAATAAAAATCCGAGCTACGTTTAAATCCAAACAATTATCGTTTCATCAACTCCCTTGAAAGTTTACAAGGATGAAATAGACGTGGTTAACATAAACCGTAACTCGTGTGGAATTTAATTTATTGTAAAAACTTTTTCCAAAGCTCAGAGAAAATCCACCCACTCTCATGTACTACCCAACTTATTTAACTCTTTTGCAAATATACAACCCCGCTCATTCAAAAGTCATCGCCAAACTCTTTTTGATATTGCATAATAAAATTATCATTGATGGTCCCGGAAAAGGCACAGTCCTAATGCAAAATAAAGAAATTATCTGATTCACAGCAACTTCTGAGAAGAGAGTAATCACAAATAATTTAAGAAAATAAGGTGATGATTTTTCCTGAGCCAACGAAGCAAAACTTAAAGTTTTTTTTGTAGTTTCCTATTTACTTTTGAATTTATGTTTGTCTGTGTGTCAGGAAATAAATAAGAGTAGGAATAATGAGAATGCCTGTCTGCATCAGATCAAACGAAACTACATTTAAAGATTTTGTTTTGGGTTGTTAAACTAAAATACTTTTAAAGAAAACATTTGATTTTATTTATTTTGTCTCATTTACAAAATAAACGATTTTTTCTGCTTTTCTTAAGCAAGTTTTCTATTTTACACAAGTTTTGTAAGTGGACAAAAAAGAAGGGGAAAGGATGATGATCACCAATTGGAAGGATATCGTTCTACTTTCTCTTCTTGGCTATATAATACTTTGAAATGCGTTGAAGTGGAAAGTTGACGCTGTATTGGGGTAAAAACCCAAATGGATTTTTCAAGTCGTTATTTCAACTACTTTTCTTACCCTTTTCTTGGCTGTCAGAAAGCTTTATGACCTACTTGGGATCATTTCAATGAGAAAATAAACGATAAGCGTTCATTTTAAACATTTTCTTACGCAATTTAAAGCAGGGAATGAATAAAAAAGGTTTACACAAGATTGTCGTTCAAGTTCAGTTTTTTAGGACTAAAATAACAGAGAAGACTAACCATGCAAAATATTTTAAAGGAGGTAGTCTCACGAGAGCATCAATTTTACCCTTTTTCTATTTTACCGGATCTTTTCTGAAGACCCGTTTCACTTTATGCCCATCCCATTCATTCCTTTACTTTTGAGTTGACTGCCGCCACGGCCTTTACTTCTTTTGCCAAGTTTGGCTATTTTGCGTGTTTTTATACTTTTCTCTATCTCTGCTGTTTTCTACTCCAACATTTAATCCTTTCCCTTCACATCTTTTCATTGTGGAATGGGTTGTTGTTATGTAATCAGGAAGTAAAAAGGTATCACACGCAGTTCATGTCATTTTATGCTTCCACTTCCTCCCAAAAAGTTTTGAATGGAAAGGAAGAGTTTGAAAGTTAACATGTATTTTATTAATCCTTTGTACAAGCACAAAAATAGGGCAATAGTAGCATGACAGAGGCTCTATTAGGATTGCCCGTAATTTATTTTCTATTACAAAAACATTGTTTTTTGCACATGCAAGCATAGATTAGTTTGTTATATGTTCATGAAATTCAAATTGAAATGGGAGCCAAAAATTGCTCATCAAGTCCCATTGTGATTACGTTGATATTTGACTGTTTACTTTATTGTTTTTGTTTTGCTATGAGAAAAACACGAGGAAATTTTCTTCGATTTTTAATGAATTCATTGGTTAACTACATTAACTAATCAATTAAATTTATGCGAAACTTTGGAAACAATTGCATGGAATGCACGCAGCAAAATTATTTCAGTAAACAATTTATGCAGAAATATATCCCTTAATCCTATCCTGCGTGATATTGTTTATTCAAGGGAAAAGCAGATTGGAGGAGGGTGAAGGAGTCATACATTTCCATTAGGCGTGGGAACATCCTCACTTAAGCCGGAGAAGGGGAGACCTTCCTGTGTAGAGAGAAAAACTGGGCATATCTTGATAGAAAAAAGGAAGTCGAAGAAAATTGTCTCCTTCTCTTCTCCCTTAACTGTAATTTATTACCAAAGAAAATTGACTTTCTCCGATTCTTCCCATGGGCTTCCGTGTATGGATGTCTAGTTCCTTTTGCTATTTAGCTGATAACCTTCCTTTACAAGGGCAGCATACCCTTTGGTGACTCTTCTACTTGAAGGACAGCAAGGGAAATGCAGGAACTTAAGAACTCTTTCTTCCTCTCCTTTTCTCGGTTTATTTTTTCTTTTCTAAATTTAGAAAAGAAAAACACTGATGAAGAAGAAGAGAGAATTTGGTAGTGGAGGAAAATCATCTTTTTTGCAGAAAACGGAACATCATCATTAGCAACCACAAAGGAGAGGAGAGAAAGTAAGGAGTAGCACGGTTAGTTTACGCGACTTACTTTTCCCTTTCATTCTCTATCTTCCCTCTATTTCGGTCTAGTGAACATCGCACAAGTTACAATAAATAAGAGCTTAGAAATATACTGGCTTGTTATTATTACGTAACTTATTTCCTCACAGTAATTCAACGAGTCCTTCCTTTTACACTCACTTCCTACCTCACATCAGCCCATGTTTTCTTTGGCCCTGCAACAATTTATTTACTTCGATGAATACAGCAGTACTTTCTCAAAGAGGAACTCTTGGACAGATTCCTAATTTTTCTCTTGTGAGGTGTTTTGGCCATACAGCCCTATGCTTTGCACATCCATCACTAAAACACGTGCATAACTCAAAGGGACAGCTAAAGAAGAACGATTTGTAAATGCCCTTCCATCTTTCCTTTCCTATTAACTTCTTTTCACTCCATTTTCTTCCTTTCTTTGAGTAAACTTTATTTACAAAAAAATATGCATAAGAGGGCAAAGATACATTTCCCTAATCACCCAAGTACTTATCTATAATGTGCGGTGGAGTTGGTGTTGCGATTTAAACCAGAGAATTGGGAATGGCTTTGCAATTTTGCGTGAGAGTTTTTTTCCATGTAAAACCTGCCATGTCAAAGGAAATAGAAAACAAGGAGGAACATTAAAAGAGCGAGTTTTGGAATCACGTAAAAGCGGTTTTCCTACCCATCATCCTCATCATCATTGCCAACCATCATCATTTATCCTTAATACATAGCCATAGCTCCGTTGTATATTATCAAGTCTCTTTTGAAATTTTCTTTTGATATAATCATAATGAGAGTGAGACTGGAAATGTACGGTTGCTATACATCTGTCAAATATAATTTGTGCCGGGAAGAGAAGCAACAACATCAGCAAAAATACAATTCTGCGTGTCTTCTATTTATTCAAGTTATTGTTTAAAAGGAGAAAACTTTCTGTTTTAGTCTCATCACCGAATCGTAGAAAAACCTACTTTCTCGTCTCGTGTTTGCACAGTTCCCTGGATTTCTTTAGAAAGAAATCCGTCTGAATGTTCTTATGACATGCGATGTGTGCAACCCTTTCACATCACATTCACAAACACATGAGCTTACTCACATAACTTGGCAACTTTAGACAAGATTTTCTACGCGATACTGCCACTAATGCAAGTTTGCTTATAAAAAAGAAGCTCAGTTTTTTTGTTCAAGCAAGTCTCCTCAATTCATTCGTGTACCTAATAGCTTTGCAACAAATTTTGTTTTTCTTTAATCTTGTATGCACATTTTTGATGAAAAAATAACTCTGGAAATACGCGGAGTATCAGGGTGAATGGTCCACTTTAGCAAATAACAACATAGCACTGCTACCACCATCATTTTTCTTCTTTGATAGGATATTTATTACAGGAATAGCTAAATGGAAAGGAGACTTGTAACTTGTCAGACCATCACACTTTCTCTTTTTTCTCTACATTTATATTTAATCTAGTATTAGTATAGTATTACCACCTGAGAGAAAAAAGAGACGGTTGTTTCTGACGGGTAGATACAGATAAAAATGAATAATATGAACCCAGGAACAGAAAAAATGAAAGACTTGGGACTATACAATTAACCTTTGCTTGTTGAAAAAATGGATTTAGCCAGATGATTTTAAAAGTGTTGGAATGTAAAGAAGAGTATGTAAAGGGATAGGAAAGTTTGTGCAAATAATTCTCCGCTTGTTTTTGATATTATCAGCAGTAATCCGAGAATGTTAACAAGCCCAATTTAACTTAGTTTATGGTAGTTTAAACAAAGAACATAAAAACAAAGCAGGGAACTAGCAAGTAGTAATGATTTTACAACTGTTTCCTGCTTCTTCCGCAGTTTTGCAATTTAGTAGGTCTCTTTGAAGACTGTTTAGTTCAAGGGTGAGGTGAAGGTTTTGAGATAAACATTTGATGAAATGTAGTACGCTCATGTTTAACAAATCAAATTAAACTCTTGTTTGTTAAGAAAGAAACCTTCTCCAATCCACTTTCTCTCTACTATAGCATTATCCCTGTTTGATTTTCCTTTTGAACTCCTCTTGCCCCACTGGTTATGATTAGCAAGAGCATTGCAGAAAGTTGTGTTATGAGGCTCTCACTCTCTACCAATTTACTACAAGAAAAAGTGAACAATCTGCTGCGGATGAGAAAAGAATTGAGTAAAGGAAAGGAAAATCTAATCCGTTTTCTTAACGTGATTATCATCCAGCATTTAACAACTGCTTCTCATTTATTTACGAAGTGTCCATTTGTTTCCTAAATTTACATCCTAAACATCCTACATGGTTTCTTTTTTTAGATATCATCTCTCTAGAAAAAATAGCTCCCTCAGGAAGGGACTTCTACATTTTTATGTATCCCTTGCTAGCCCACAAAATTTAACCGAAAGCCACTGCACTGTGATATATCTGCAGGAAACGGAACCACATAACCCTGCATTTTCAGTTTCTGGTCATCATTCTGTTTTGAAAAGAAACATTTTCCTTTTGAGAAGACAAAAAACTGAAAGAAAAAAGTGAGAGAAAAAGGAAGCGGAAAAGAAGCTTTTTCTTTCTCAGTGTAAGTTTCATGAAGCATCATAATAATATTATAATAGTAGGAGGAAAAGATACACTTAGAAAGTCCAGACACAGACAATAAATTACTTGTCACAGCAACATTTCAGTTCATCATCAGGGCGTAGCATTGCCACCATGGCCTATACTAACGAAAGCTGTTTAGAGATGCTCTCAGTGTACGAGCAAAATAAAGTATAGAATTTTTCCACTCAATAGAAAACAAGTATCAATGAATGGGAAAAGGGGGCTTTTTGGTTTGATTTATCATTTCTTTTTCAAAAAGAAAGAAGATACAAAAAAGTTTATTTTGAAAGGAATACACTTTAGTTAGTTTTTGCAAAAAGTTTATTGCTGTGTATCATTTCATTCCTTCATTTAAAAAAGCAGTGATGTGAAAAAAGGAAGAGTTAAGCTTAAACATATTGTCGGTCATGAAGTCTTATTTTTTCAATTCAATGTGGTCTACTTCCTTTCTGGTTCTATCCTTAAAAAAATCCAGAAATGTAAAGATTTTTTGCTGAAATAAAACCTAGTATATCATTTCTGCAATGACTGCGATGATGATGAGAAAGATGATCATAAAGATACAAAATATGTTGAACAAGTTCTCAGATGAAATGAACACAAAAAATGTTTGCCTTACTGAAATGGATGTGGATACAATTTTTTACATTACAAAGTGTATTTGGCAATGATGCTATGGTAAAAAGGATTAAGGGAAAACTGAGAGAAAGTGTTTATTGTGCACGGCCACATATGGAAGTTATCGAAGAAGTTTTTTGGTATTGTTTTTGCTATTTAAAATTATCCAACGATGGTGATGATTATGTTTTGTGTAAGCATATTATTAGGCTATTAATAAACAGGGGATTTGTTCTTGTTAAACTTTTTCAAATCGATCGCATTGTAAACATTTATTACCCTTTACGAAAGGATAAAAAAGTTTCTAAACTTTCAAAAATGGTTGCTAGCTAAATATTCTGTTTTTGGTGAAAGATAGCGAGAATAATGCGATTTTCCCATTTGTGGGAAAAAGTTTAAAGTTGTATTTAGAAGATGGGCAAGTGGAGGAGGAGGAGGAGGAGAGTTGGAGCATCAAAGCACTTAAACTTTTCCCCGTAAAAACTGATCCCCAGAGGACAAGAAGAAGAAAGTTGTCACATGGAGGGCGGCTGTTCCCAAGAAAACTTAGGCTTTTGAGTAAAAAGATATTAATTTGCGTTAATGAACACAAATGCTTTGAAATTAGAGAGAATAGGAGGCGGCTTTTCATTGATTTAAATTTTTGTTTACAGCTATTATGAAACACATAAAAATTAAGTTTTTAATGAAGAAAAGGCATAAAAAGGTGTTAAAACATTACCTTGTTCTTCTTGCTCTAGAAGAAGGGCCACGATCTTCTATTTTTCAGAACGTACGGCGATGAAGTTTCCAAGCTTCTCTTCGCCGCTTTGTTGAGCTGAATTTTTACTTTCTTTTAAGAATGAAAAAGAACCCCAAATGATAATTTATATAAGAGAGTCAATGGGTCATGTGCTACTTTATTTCCCCGAAGTTGTTAGCACAATTCAGCTCGATTTACATTAAAAAATAAGAGACATGCTGTACGAAAACATTAAATTATTTCTGATTGCTATAGTAATGCGTGCAACGATAGTTCTCATTTGTGCCTTGTATGAATTATTTACGGTTGCAATTTTGCAGCAGTTTCTTATTTACCAACTTATAACTGTGCTTGATGTTCCTTGAAGTAATATGTTGTGGGGAATACAGTTAACGAAGGATTTTAATGACGAAGGTTATTTAGACAAAATCAATGTTTGCAATGCAAATACAAGTCCGCCAGTTTCCTGTAAAACAAAAAAGTTAAAATGAATTGGATTTAACAAGTGAAATGAAATACCGGAATTTATTTTCTTTGTGCATTCAATTCGCTTTTGAATGTATGTTTACGTCGTATGAGAAAGAAAAGATGATGATTGTGATGACGGTGTTACTGGGAACGATATAAAAGCGGATGTATGAGAAGAGGAGTAGAAAGCAAATTTACAGAGAGATGTGGGGGAGTCTCAAGTGGAACATGAGACAAAAGACTGGAAAGACAAGGAGGAGGAGGATTATTTTCCTTTTTGTTCCTTTGGATGACGACGATAACTCATCCGCTGCTGCTCTTTTACTACCCAACTTGAGTTGAAGAACACACCAATTAACGTTGAAAAACAAAGGTATATTTCAGCTGGGTTTATCACCACCATCATCGTCATCATCGTAGCAAAGCAAAAAATAGAACTGGAACAGGTATATATTTAATAGCATGTGCTTTAGAGTATTACGTAATTCTTTGAAGAAAATATATGAACTTGTTAGATATTTTTACACTGCTAGCATTATCGTTAGATCCGTTAAAATATGAATGAGGGAAACAAAAAAGGAACAAATAGCAACAAGGTAGCTGACAATGAAAGGGAAAAGGATAATAAAACAAAGTATAATACTTTTCCTTCCTTCCTTACTTGCCTTTTTTATTACGATTTTGTGCTTACCGTGGCAAAATGAGAAGTTGTTTTGGTATCATAAACACCGGTACTCCACACACCAACTTAAGGGTTTCTCTGTTTTTTGTTTATTTTTATATTTTTTAAAACAACTGGCCTACTACAAAAGTAGAGCCGGTAGGCTTGGAAAAACTAGCTTCTGTCACATACAATATTACGTAATCTTAACTCACTGTCTTATTGTTTCGCAAGCTAAATCAGAGTGAATTTTTCTGCTTCTGTTTTAACACTGAATAAAAATCTGGGCCATATCCTCCTTTTGTTTTAAAAAGTTTCCAAAAAAAAGTCGCAAATAGTCTCAGGAGGAGCTCTCGGATCACACTATTTTCCAATTCGACAAGTAAACTGAAGAAACCACTTTTCTTCTTGATCTTCCTTCAAATTTTTCCCTTTTTGCAAAGTTATCTGGATATTTCCGATTTTAAAAAGTTTTTTTGTTCTCCTTTATTTTTGGCTGTTGGCATGCCATTCTTTTTCTTGCTACCCTTCTTACTTACACTGATGATATTAACTGGGAAGTTTGCTTGTTAACTAAAACTTAGCTTGTTCCCGAGCCGGAGCTAAAGTTCACAAACTTCTTAGCTTAACTTCATTCTTGTGGGTGGATGCTATAATACTTGTGCATACCTTGTCAATAACGAAAGAGATCCCTATTTCTAAAAATTAGAGTTTTGCTGGTAAAAAGGGTTGAATTTTGTGACCATGTCAACTTTTGCACAAAAAAGTGTTATTACCAAAATGGGAAAACTCAGATGATAACAATGACGACTTTCCCTTCTCCCACTTCTCAATTGACAACGCTCCTTTCTTTCTAATCTTCCTTAGAAAACTACGCAAAATTCTTAAAATTTTGATTTATAACGAGCTATGCACTCGTTTTTCTATTTTTGTCTTGAGAAAAAGTTTTTTTGCCTGAGAAAGTGGTCCAAAAAAGTAGAGTGAACACCAACAAGAGAAACTTTCAATCTTATTCCGTCTTCGATTTTTGCTATTTTACCTTTTTTGTTAAGTCACTCACTTTTTACGTAACTTACTGGCTCCAACAGAACAAACGGCGTTTGGCTCTTTCTTTAATGTCGCTGTCGACAATTCAACTGTCGATCTATCTTCAGTTCAAATGTAAAGCGTGTTGTTGCCGAAGAGAAAGCAGCGATGCTACTACAACGTCTCCTCTCTTCTTTTACTTCTTATTCTGCTTTCCCTTCTTTCTCCCTTGACATTCCCTTTCCACAATGGTCTGGTTAAGAACGAAGCGCACAATGTGATATGGTACGCGTTGATGGCAACGAAACAAAAAACGAGAATAAAATTGAGCTGTATTCTTACTTTCCTCCTCCTTTTGCCAAATTTACGAAAAACTGTAGAAAGTTAAAGCTGGAACTTTATAAGAGAGAATCAGCAGCGAAACTAGCCACGGCAAGCAACCCAGTCGTTCTAGGCAGACAGAGCTTCTTTCTCTACTTCTTCCAGTGGAAAGTGATAGGATTTTTTCCCTCTTTTTCCCTTTTCCTTAGCGCTAAACCTTTCTGAATTCATTCCTACATCAATCCCTTGTACAAAACGAAGTACGTATGCCTTGCGAGCTCCTACTTTTGTTCAGCTCTAACTTAGAAGCTGCTCAATGGAAAACGCGGCAGCTTGTGCTATTCCTTGCAGCAAAATTCCTCATGGATCCTTTTTGCTGTTGCATTATGCTTGAGTTACCACAAAAGAGGGCCAAAGTTTTACTGGATGGGTTTCTCTTCCTTCTTTCCTTATAGGTTAAGCACTCCCAGGGTTTTTCATTACGAAGTGAAAGCTGGCTTGGCTATAGTGAAGGTTTTCCCTTTACACGATTTTCTTTTGATATACGTATATTTCAGGTAAGCTGCAAAAGGAAGAAGGAACGAAAGGGAGCAAAAAGTTTCAATGCAAAAAAGGTTTTGCTCATCATCAGAAATCAGAAAAGATAAAGAAAAGAGGATTGATCAAGCATTCTAAAAAGACTACAAAAATAGTGGGAAGCAAATATTCATAATAAGCTAACAGCTCGTAGCACTTTTACTTTATGAAATCACCTAATTTTCTATATGATTTGTCCCACTGGTTTTATGGTGATGACTCAACTTAGAAAATCTCCTATCAAAGTCATCATCATCCGCAATCCACGAATTGCCCTGGGCTTCCATTTTCATATGCAAAATTGTGATATTTATCAGTAAAAAATTTATGCTCAATTACTTTCACATTTATTTCGCTATCATCTTTGTCATC
This sequence comes from Lepidocyrtus fimetarius, assembly GCA_036507315.1. NCBI lineage: Eukaryota > Metazoa > Arthropoda > Collembola > Entomobryomorpha > Entomobryidae > Lepidocyrtus > Lepidocyrtus fimetarius. Next base: position 28,506 of record JAANSO010000444.1, read on the forward strand.
TCCTGCATTCTTGAAAGTTCTTACTCCTCTCAGTCTCAACTTTTCAATTCTTTATGCATACCTCAAAGCAATGTTTATTTTAGTCATTCAACCATCACTCCCTCCATTCCTCCCACCCGAGCAGAAATAATTTCCAACAACAGTCAAAGCTCGATTTGCTCTTTTTACTATGCACTTTTTTAGCAATAAATATACTTGCTACACCATTCTCAATTTCCAATCTCAAGCTTAACTTTGAATTTCTTAGGGTAAATAACCTATATAGCAAATTTATTTTTTAAATACATTTGAGTCTTATTTATAAATTTAGCTTGACAAATTGGAGGAACGGAAAATGGATTACATTTTGCATATAAAGTCATGAAAGCATATTGCATACATTTTACACTAATTTGTAATGTGATTACATCTTCAGAAGAAGAAATCTTATGCACGAGGATAACAATTGCGTTAAAACCCGCATGGTAAGCAATAGAAACCTAAGTGGATGCAATGATTTAATAATCAACGTTTTCTACAAAGAAAACCCAACTTGTCATCAAATTGAGGAGAGAATAGTTACGTAACAACGCATCTTCCTTTCCTCATTCTTTGTGGAACATAAGGCTTAATGTAGGCAACAAAAGACAATCAATTATTAATATTACATTCAAATCCTATTACCTTACGTGCACTAACTCTGATTCACTTTCCCTACCCTTCAATGTATTCTTTTGATGGTGAAATATCTGGTTAGACGTACTATATACTGGATTAATTTTTGAGGTTTGAGATGGGGCTGCTCCAGAATCTCCTAAATTTTCTCATATTTGTTGGAGAAAGTTGGTAAGCAGGAAGCCACAAATGTGGTTCTGAATAAAATCGCGCATATTTTTTCCTGAATTAATATTGAATAGAGGCTCAAACTTTTTTTACTTAATCTCAAAAATCATTTTTGGATTCTATTTTTGGATAAAAAATCGGAGAATAATACTAATTTCAACATGAAAAGGCCCTTTTTAAAAGTTGAACAAAAGGTGGTCAAAATAGTTTATAAAGATAGAAACTTTCTGTTTACTTTGCTTCTCTACAAGTACAAAACGAACCATATGAAAAGGTTTCCAAAGTGACAAAAAATTTATACGGTACCTTGTATCCGTTAACCTTATCGGAAAATATTTTTCTTACCAAGAACTAACTACTTTTAGTACATGAGTCAATGAAAATATTATCTTGCTTTAATAGAATGGTTACTTAAAAACGAGGAATTACGTAACAATTTTATCTATACCGTCTTTTATTTCCTTATAATCCGTTCGCTCCTTGTTAGTTGCTACGAAAGTAGATTTTGTTCAAGTGCGGAAATCAATAGCCCGTGATACTGGCTGTAGAAGTGCGTTAAAAAGAATAGATATTTGATAGAGTCTCTTCTTCTTGTTATCCTTCTTAATGATTCGTGAGAGATTTGTAAGATTTCTTTTTCCAGTCAGTTTCACATTATCCTACAATGCGCTTAACACAAGGAGAATTTCTTAATACTGAATGATTGTCGTTTTTTTGCCAGTTTATTATTATGACACTTTGTGACGAGGACGATTTCGACAGCGTTTTCCTCTCAGGCGATTCAATTCACTCACGTATAAGCATACATCCCCTAAAATTGTTATGTTAGCGATAATGTGCAATGATCTGCCAAGCACTTTGGAAAATCTTTCATATTTTTACTGCAGTATAATTCCAAAAAGAAAAGGACATGATTTTTCATTGTTTTCCCATTTTCTAACATGATTTGGCTATTAATTAGTAATTCTAAAGGACTTTTACTTAAGTAAATAAAATAATGTCTTCTTTATACATTTTCCTGCACTTTATACCCATTTTAGTTAACGATTGTTTCAGGTTACCCAAAAATAGATAATGTTACGCACATGCAAAACACGCTGAAATGATAGAACACTGCGCACTTTTGTCAGCAATCTTTAGATTTGTAGGAACAAAGACGCTTTATTGTTAGAAACCAACAGTGTACCTTTCTAATAATTTAAGCTTGTTTGCTTAATACAATTAAAAATTAGAGTTATATTTAACTAATAAGTATGCAAGTTTCTACATTGTATAAGCGTATTTCAGTCAACAACAGCGTTTTCTTTTGCCTGGACAATAGGCTATGTTTAAGCAGGGGAACAAAGTACCTTGTGGGGAAAAGGAAGGCCAGTCGTGATGAAAGTGTTTTTGGCACGGAGACGGCACTGGCCAGTACTGAAAAACTCTTCCTTCCTTTCGCTTTCTCTTTTCTCAGTGTTTCTTTGAAGTTTACAGGAGTTCAGCCCTTATCAAGTTAAAATGAGAATGCATACATTACACAAAGCAAACACGGAATAATGGCAGGAGTGTATTTGAACTCTTCATACCAACCGCTGAATCATTCATTTTTTAGTGTAAAAATAGCACAAAGATATTATAAGCTGTCTCGTGGTGGTTTCTGTGGTCTCACCAACAATTTTTTATCCTTCACGAAAACTAGAAATTAAGATAGAAACACGTTTTCCTTTCCCTTTTCTTCTCCTTTCTCTCCTTTCCCCCAATTTTTTATGCAAAACAAACACTCTTAATTTATAATATACTTAATTTAAGATGGAATATCGCTTTACAAAAGCTACTTTCCAACATTGTTTCTCATACGCAGTTTTATACGCCAGCTTTCTTGTCTAAGTTTTCTCTATTTTAAAGGTTTAAGATAAAATATAAAGCCTAAGACAGATTCATTGTTCCACGATAAGTTTCTTTTGTATAAATCTGAAAAGAATTTTTCGGCCAATAAGTAGTTTTAAATGGAAAGTAGTAACCACAATTCAGATTTTTTGCTGTAAATAGCAGAAAAGCTATTCCAAACGGAAAAGCTGTAGAGTTACAACTGGCATAAAGTTTTCAACGGGTCGACAGATATGGCTGAATACGTTCAATTCATGAATCAATGCTTGTCTACATAAAAAAGCGTTTTTTAAGATTTTCTCAGAGAAGTAAGATGATTTACTTCCAGGTTATCTGGGTCCTTCGTTTGTGAAAGTTTTGAATGTCGGCGTAGCAACCGAAACATGTAAAAAAGTAAAGAATATGAGAAAAAGGGTAGTTGAGTATAGAGATGGGTGCGATGGGTACTTTATATAATTTTTCTCTGAAACACAATAGACTTTTGTATATAGTCTCTGTCGGTATGTCCATAGTTTCTTCGTTTAATTCTTTTCCTCACCTACATATCTTTGAGTGGGAGAGCCACGTACTTTCAGTATTTCACGGATAGTTGAAGAATGCCTCTTTCTTTCCTTCAACACTATTTTGCATATCAAACTGAAGAATGATGAGGAAAGAAGAGAATGAGAGGATTTTTTACAGTTTTCCTTTTGCTCTTTTACTCTCTTCTCTATCTTCTGCATTTTTATTCACTGCCACGTGATAAATATTCTCTTGCATAATAGCACCTTCAAAAAAATCTTTCGGCAAACTAAGTACTTCGTTTTAATAGCTCAGCATATTTTTTCTTTCAATTCCTCTTAAAAATGTGGAATATTATTAAAAAATATTCCAATTTATGAATGGCAATGCGGTGTTGTGTGGAGAAATATACTTTCCTAGCAGATAACATTTTCCAGAAGCAAAAATCATATTCAAAGTAAAATGTTAAAAATAAAACCGGTATTCGGATTAATCCGATGAAAAAACTAAACCTTCTAACTTGTCTACCAAATGCACTTAATGAACATCTTTATTTTCAAAACATTTGTAATATTGTACACACGTTAACTTAAGCATGCCCCATGTTGTAACGTGTTTGGGCATGTTTTTACCGGAAATAATTTCCAATTTGTTTTCTCTGTAATTCTTTACTTTCTCCGCTATCCTCCCCATAAATGCTTTTCATTCCTTTACTGTATTTAATTTCGTGACCAGCACTTCTGCTACCACAAACTGTAATTTGCTACCTAATAAATGAAAGTTCATTTTTTTCGCTGAAGAAGGCCACTTATTCTCCGAAAGATTCTTGTTCGTATGGTGTTGCCATTATAAATGAAGACGGAAAAATGAGTGTCCCGTCGTGTTTCATACGCCTTCAGAATTTAGGAACACGAATTTTCTCTCCATTTCCAGCTATTTTATTTGGTCATATATTATCACTCAAACAAGAGGGAATCACCAGCCTGGGAGGAAGCAAACAAACTTACAAACTAGCAATGTACTTGTACAAGTATTACTACATTAGACACTAGAAAGGTTTCAAGAGGAAAGCTAAGTAAGTTAGCGCTTCTATTTTATTAGACCATTTTATTATATTTTTTACTTTCACCGATGGTGACCAACTTCTTCATGCGGAACTTGAAAGGTGTAGAAAAAAAATTCATTTTATACCATGTGATCTGTTTCTTCTTTACTTCAAGTGCCCTATTATTCTCCCTCTTGCCTTGACACTCGATTTTCTTACCGATCTTGCCCATGATGATGGTGAC
>JAANSO010000445.1:0-32932 GCA_036507315.1 Lepidocyrtus fimetarius
AAAAATGACAAATGACTTAAAAATAAAGTAATTCTAGGAACATACAGTGATATAAACTGGACGTTCAGCTAGTAACTATATGGTTTTACAACCTTTTATTTCTTTTCTATTCTTTATACCGCTTTGAAAATTGTTGCTTTCATGTTTGCTATTGACCATTGTGCTATCTTAAAACTGGGAAGTAGATGTATGTGTCCACAACTTTGATAATAGTTATGCCATGTTTTCTAAAAATGGAAGCTGCCTTTGATAGGATGTTTGTTTGCCAAATAGACGAAAAAGGTTAGAAATCACACAAACGAGATTTTAAAAATTTCTTAACTTGACTACCTTGAATAACTTTGATGTGTTGCTCAATTTATCACTTATCTTTATCCGTTAAAGTATTTTTGGGTGTTTTAAAACACGCGGTTTCCGATTTCCCTTGAACTCTTTATAAAAGTGACGAAATTTTTTACTAAATTACTAAATTGTCTGTTGATTTAAGTATTGAGCAGTTAAACCTTTTTGAAAATAATATTTTTCCGTGATATTTTGACGATGTTGGGGGTGGAGGAGATAACGTCATAAGAACAACTTTGAAATCTCTAAGGGCCACTTATGTAAACCTATCAAGGAGCTGGGATTTGAGCAATTTTTTTGACGTATTTTCCCTTCATTAGAACAATAAATAAGTAAAATTTAGGTAGTCGCCTACGCAAACTACAACGCTGCGGGCGTCCACACATACCCACAAGTACTTGCAATGTGTGTGTTCCAGATTTCTTACTTTTGCGTGTGTAAAACATTGGAAAAGTCACAATAATCTCGTAAAAACATAGCGTGACTACGTTACGGTAAAGCACAAAGAAAAACAGACAAAATTTACATTTTAGCAAAACCTTCCAATGATTATTTTCAGCGTTCAAATCAATTAACTTTTCATCTTTCCAAGACACTGCAGAGATCCAGCTAAAGTGACATTGCAGTTAAAATAAGGCTTATTTCCTTAGAAATAGCTATCCTTTTACTAAAGTCCGTTTCTACTGATGACGGTTTTAAAAGTGGACAGAAATTAATATGCAGTACGGCATGTGAGCTTTTATATCGTTTTTTATCCAAAATAGTTCCCAGCAGGATTCCAAATTCTCCTGCAGTATCTTTGAGGAACATGTGGGTTTTAAAATATTATGCAATATATGCATGTACAAGTGCTTATTTTTTGCATGCAAAAACATATATTTTTCACACAAATCATCCCAAAGAGAGAAGGTTAGCCAAAAGCAAATAAAATTATTTCTGTCAATATTTGACAGTAAAACCAGTGGAATTGGTATTTTCCAGAAAGACAAAGCTAGCAAGAGAAAAATGCTAATGACGTGTTTGACTTGAAGCTAAATGAGTGACCTGTCACATCTGCAGAAACACAAGACTAATCAACAGAATCAAACATAGCAATCATCAAAGTCTTGGGTAATTACTGACTTGGTTTTAAAACAGGAATAAAATTCTTTTTCATCGCTCCAGTCCTAAACTTACAAGTATTAAAATCCTGCAGAAGATAAAGACAAAATCCAACGTCAAATGTAACAAATAAAATATACCGTATATTCCATAGTAGAGTCCAGGGGTTCTATAATAAAACTAGGATTCAATTTCCGGTGTGGTCTAGTTAATTACAAAATTGTTTCAATAATTATAAAAGAATATTTTAAAATGGTTCTCTGCATATAAAAAGGTTGAAAATTGAGAGAGGAAAAGAGAGACACGGAGAGAAAAAAGGGAAAAGAGAGGAAGAAAAAACGCAGGCATGAGGAGCTCTCATGTCCTTCCTCACTGCCACGCTAGCTTGGATATTATACTCCTCACCGAGCTTCCCCTATGCAGCAAGAAAGAAGCTGCTTTGTTCAATGCTTTGTAAAGGAAGCTCCCTCTCAAGTATAAGCTCCTGCTAAGCCAACTTCTCAAATGTGCCTCACCATTCTCGACGTTTTTCTTTACAAGGCTTTTTTCAATGAGGATTTGTATTCGTATTTACATTACAAGTAAAACAATTTTAACAAATTTGACGCCCGCGATTAAAAGAACAGTTAAACTAGTTTAATTTGTTAATTATTGATTCTGAGTATTTAATTTGCATAATTAGTTAATTACTGCTTTACTTCTATTTCCAATAGGCTTCAATTCAAGCCTGGTTATAAAAACAAAAAATACGGTGAAACTATTTCTGCTTCCTCTAATGAAAATAAACTTTTTTAGAAACCACAAAACAAATTTTATTTGAAAATTTATCTTCTCCGTTTTACTTTCAACTTTTTTTGTGGAAACAGAGTAATGATAAAAAGAGATTTTTGTAACACCCTCATCTCATATTCCCCAATCTAGCAGCAAAAAAGTTGTAAATATTTAAATAAAAGTACATTTTATGTTTTAGCCTAAAAAGCAATCATCGCAGAGCTTTCACTTATATTTATCCTTTTCAAACTCGTTAGGTAAAATTTTAGAAAAAAGTTGTGAAAGGAAAAGGTTGGAGGGAAATTCACCTTCATAAAATATTTTGTGATTTGCTGATTTATTAAAACAGACAAAGAACGTAAAAATCCATGTTTACATGAGTGACGTAGATTTACTAATTTTATCTATCCATTTTTTATACTTTCCCTCTGAGCTAGAAAAAGTTTTGTATAAAGCGTATGAATAGCAGTCCCTTGGTGACACTTCTTTATTAACATTATTACGAATTTTCTTATTCCTTGTCAACAAGACGAGGAATACGCCTTCGTTCAAAAGAATAAAAATGTCGCATAATGCTGACATGCTGGTGGAAGTATGCCTCAAAAAGTCTGTTTAATAAAATAACGAATGTACATTATTTTAAATATTTAATTTACTTTCAGGCAAAACACACGTTTTTCAATGTTCTTTATAAAATGGGAGTGAGTGGCTTAGATTTCGGGTTTTTTCCCTGCTTTTTGTACGGGAGTATGCTAATTACGGGAGACTATGCGTTTTTTATGAATATTATGATGAGCAAAGTTGATTTGGGAAATGTAAGGTTTTTTTTGAAGAGTTGCAGATTTCAGTTTTTAATACAACGTTTCTAATCGCTATTTTGATAAAAAACAGATTTATTTTTAGATTCTATTTCACTAGATTGTTCTAGTAATTCCAAATTTGGGGCAAGTCTAAACAAATTCTTTCAATTAGTTTAAGAGAAAATTGCCTTTTACCTTGTTCAGCAGTAACAAAATTATATTTTCAATTAGAATTTGAGAAAGTTGCTATGTAAAAGCTTTCTTATGATTTCCCGAACAAAATTTGCGGTAAAAACTAATTTTAATTAGTCTGCAAAACACTTTTAATCGGTTCAATTTGACGTCATAAACAGAGGCAATGCAATTACTAAGGCTATCATATTAACCCAGGATATTAGATTAATTACCTTAGAAAATTGAAAATCGACCGAAAAGCCAAGAATTTCAATTTCTTCTAGAATGTAAATGTACATAGTTTAAATGAAAAATCAATATTATTTTTTGCAGTTTTGTTGCATAATAAAAACGTGGAACAAAGCAAAAGTCGTAAAAATAAAAAATGAATGGAACATGTTGCATTTTTTGTGTCTAAGAAATTTGCACAGGAACAAAAGCAAATTTAAAAGTACTTACTCGATTTTCCAAGCTTCTTCTTCAGTAAATTATCCTCAATTCAAAAAGACATTTTAATCGTAAACACAAAACTTAAGATTTCTTTAAAGTAAGCAACACTTATAAAATCTAAACAGAAAACAATTTATCACGAAAACTTTGCCCTTGTAGTGACGCTATAGCGAATTGCCCCACAACGCTGGAAAATCGCAGGGAAAGAAGTTGCTGCTCGCGTCCGTCCCTTTTATGAAAGTGAGCTGGAAAGGGTTTTCCAGTTGGAGTTTTATAAGCTTTGGAGGAGCTTTTCAAGAGGGAGAGAGCGAATGCGAAATCCCTTTTATAACGTTTGGAATGGCAATGTTGAATTTGGCTAAACCCAATTTACAACAGCACTGTATTTTCCCTGATTGTAAAATTAGTAGCTTTGAAGGGATGAAAGGGCTCGGGGAAAAAGTTGCAAAATAGGGCTCGTTTTTACAAAGATCCAGGACATATGTGCAAAAACTAAAGGATATACTCATCCGCCTTGATCACGTCACCGAGTATTTTTCAAATTTTTTATTCATTTTCACCACCCACACATTCGTTTGATTGGAAAAGGCATTCAGTATTCATTGCATTTTAAAGTTATCTTATCCTGTTAAATAATTTCATTTAAAACCTGTGAATAATCCTGAAGCTTTACTCATTAACATTATATATTCCAGGGTTGGAGGTTGCATAAATGTTTTACTAATCCCATTATATGATGGCATAAACGTTTTCAATATCCTTCAAGGTTTAAAAGCTATTCCCGTTCAGTGCTACTTAAACTAAAAATGTCATTTTTTTATTTGCTATTCCTTACTTGCATATTGAACCCTTCAAATCCATTCAAGTATTGTTCCAGTTTGTGGAATAAGAGCGGTAGACAAATATGTTTTGGTATTTTGTACCACCCACACAGCAAATGTTAAGAATGTCAAAGGAAATACTTTTATTTAAATGCTGCTTGGTCCAAGTAAGGTCGAGGTATATCCAACTTCTGCACTTGCTTCTTAATATTTTCCATGTATTTGGCTAGGTTAGGTTATGTTTGGTTAGAAATCAAAAATAAAAAGCTATTTTAATTAGTTTTTGGTTGGATTTGATGATTAATCGTGTCCACAGTGGAAGTAAGTGGCACACACTTCAACCTTACTCCAACCCATTCAAAAAAATAAAATGATAAATTGAGAAATTTACCGAAAAGTATAGTTTTCTAGTTTTGTTATCTTCCCGAAATTAATACCCTTTTGGTAGCAATTTGCAAGGCTATGACCACAATAAAAATCCTCCCTTTCTTTTTTACGTGTGGCTGGAAACGGGCAATTTCTTACTTCATAAATTCAAATCACACGAACATATGCCAAAGGTAGATAAAAAAGAACTTTCTGACGTGACTTCCGAAAACTATTTTTAGTATTTTTTTGAGATAAAACTATTACATTATACTTTCCGCTTTATACACAAAAATAAAAGCCACAATTCCAAAGTTATATAATCTTAAAAAAACTGTAAAAGTGTGACTTTGTTGAATACAAAAAAGAACAATAAAACATCATTGAAATTAGCTGGAGGCTAGGTCTAGAAAAAAAAGCCCTGGATAGAATACTTCCTGTCGCAAATGACTAATTCTAAACTACCCAAATTCACGCAGTTATCAAAAATAACCCATCAACAAGTTACAAAACTGTGATTTCCAAGTGAAATGAATGAAATGGTCGTAAAAAAGTAACAATTTTTAAAGAGTAATTTTCTTGTAAATTAAAGGTTGCAAAAATAATAATTAAACTTAAAAATAAACTCGGAGATGTGTATTTCCATACCATTTTCCAGAAAGTGTAAATGCTGACGTATGAGTATGAACGAGTGTGCTTAATAAGAGACCCTGCTGTTATTACAAAACATGGGGAATACAATGAGTTTCTCTCTTGAATGAAATTATTATGGAATAAATACTTGTTTTGAATTACGGTTTGAGGATAATTACTTGACAAAATTAGTCATAATTCGGGATGCCAGTCTGTCTGAAAATCTATGAAAATTAAATAATAAGCAAATAAACAAATGCTAAACTAGTCCGTACTTGAATTGCTAGCCTTTTATGAAAGATTTTATTTCTCTTTAGGAATCGCTTCATCGTCTCAATTTAAAAAGATGTTTCTCGCGAGACCCATTCCACGTCACCTTTCTTTCGTTTAAAAACAAACCCACGAAATTTAGTAATTTTATTGCTTGTTTCATTCCTGTTTTTCCTAGATCTATGAGAGAGGGTCATATGCCATCATCAATCCATTTTTCAACTATCCCACAAAGTGCTTTACATCAATGCTAATCGCTTTTCTTAGAAAAAAGAGAAAGGAGAGAGAGAGAAAGGGAGAATTCACCTTTTTTACCTATTCTGCAAAGATTACAAATGCAATGGATGACGTCAACAACGTTATTTTCCCATTGTGAGAAGAGTTTTCAATACAAAATGAAGGGAAAGAGCACAACTTTGCAATAACGAACCAGATAGAATACAAAGTTCAACTTAGTTTTTTACTATAAGGAAGGTTCACTATAGCAGAGTTTAGAAAATTAGAGAAAGCGTGATTTCATTCAAGTATACTTGCTAATTTCGTAAGGGTTTAAAAAATCCAAAGAAAATCTGAAGATCACTGAGAAGATCTAATTATTGCATGATCTAACAGGTTAACTTGTGATCAAGATTTTTTCCCATCACCTTTCATCATCCTCTTCTCCAATCTTACTACATCAGGACAATAACAGTGTTGAAAGCACTTGTGGATTTGAAAAGGGAAGAGAAAAAAACTGATTCGGATTTGGGGTAATGATATTTAGAGCTCTTGTAATTGGTATTGATGTCTCTAAAAAAACTTGCTCGTTAAATCAACAGGGAAAGCTTGCAAAAGTTTTTACTTTGAGATATTTGTACATATTACCAATAGATTTCTATTTTGATGCAAACTTTACAAAATATTGTATTTTTTATATTTGGGTTCTAATGTAGAAAATACGGTGTTCTTGTGAAAACCGAGTAAAAGTTGTGTAATATTAGGGAGCATATTAATATCGCAATTAAATTGTAATTATACACCCTATTAAATTTAACTTTGTTGTGTGTAGGAAGATTTAAAAGATCAAAAGGTGAAAAGCTAAAGAAAAAGAATATGTTTCAAAAACTCTTGAAGTGACAGTTTTTGTTTTTAATTTCTAAAGATCCCCCACTCGATGACAACACGCTCGGGTGACTAAACAAAATATGTTTACGATTAAAAACCCGGAAAGGGATAGGAAAGTTCCACCCAGCAAACCACTTTTGAATAAGTAAATTGCTAAGAAAATATTAAATTACAATGAAAAAATAACTAGGGCGTGATATTTACTCTGAAAAGCTTTCTTTGATTATGGCTCAAGTATGAAATTATGAAATTTTACTGTTTTTCTTGCAATTGAAAGGAAAAAATTTACGTGGTTGTGGTGGTAAACAATGGAATTTCAGCAGAGAGCTAGCCGAGTTGTAATGACGCAGTCTTGCCATAGAGGGCTAACCTTTGATGCCTTGAGAAAACAGGGATTTGAAAGATTGCGTAAAAGAACTAAAATACCATCTTGAGATTGAGTCGATGACTGTTTAAATGTGACAAATTACGTAGTTTTGTGCAAATATTGCAATTTCATTGTTTTTATTGCTAGGAAAATATTAGAAAGAAGTCTTGAAAATAGTCTGGAATTGGGCAGGCGCCAGCATGAATTGATTGCATTTTATCACGTTTCCCCTAAATAATAACCATTTTCTGATTGGAATGTTTAAGAATGATGCATCCGAATTTTATAACAATTTGCATAAAAACTTTTTTTAATGCGATTGCAAATGATATACGAGTCTAGTAAACCTTGGAGATTTGTACAGCGCGCAAATCTACGCTAAATTAGCATGATCATGACTTGTTGATTTTGATTGTGTTTATATCCTGCAGATATGGATAACTCTGGAATGTAATTTTCAAGTCGTGAGAAGAAGAATCATCGTTTTATTTAAACAAATAATAAATTACTATAGAAAATGATGGATGGGGGCCAAATCTTGATAAAAATTTGCGTGATTTAGTTTTTCGCGTATTGATTCCCAAAGAATTGATACATCCGTGTGTCATTGTCATCCAAATCATTCTTTAATAATGATGTCTTCATTTCTATTGTGCGTGTGCAAATAAAGTGCAATAATAATGCTAATGAGATGGAAATCAAATTTTTAGTGACGCTAAACTTTTTTAATTAAAATGAAATTCCAGGACATTCTTCTTTTGGCGCGACGTTTACATAAATTTAAATATTAAATCATGTGCAAAAAATTGGCAAATAAATTTAATTGAGGGTATTTAAAGAATGCTGGGGTAATGCAATAATCTGAAAATTCAAAATAAATCACGATATACTTGCCCACTATAAGGAAGTTCGTTATAGCAGAGTTTAAAGGGAAGCCCTGACATGTTTAAGTAAAGTATGTAATCCCTAAGGGTATAAGTATTCACAGTGAAGTGGTAACTCATTCCAAATTAAACAAATTGTAGTAGAATGTCAAAAAGAATTGTTATTTTCTGGCATTTTAATGTCAATTAATCCTACTTTACAAAGTTTATAACAAGGAAACAAAGGGATTCAATTTTCAATAGTTAAGAAAACAATTTTTTCTTCAATCTGACTCATCACTTGTTTATTTTTTAATAAAATACTCATTCAAGGATGGTTTAATGACAAGATGATGATAACTGAATAATTATAAACTCTATAATTTCCTACTAGCGAAGTATTTCTAATTCTGCAGTCCACACTGTGACCTTCACATAGAAAAGGCTTTAAATTTTAACCGGGTGCGATTGCTTAATTAAATTAAACGTTTCAAAGTTAAAAACTGTGAGTCAGTTATATTAAACGTTTTTCTGATATTTCATCTAGAATTTCGTCAGCTTGTTATTTTGCAAGCTTACATTTAAGGGAAGACAAGTAATCAACTTTAAATTCTTAATTTGTTAACCTTTTTCAATATTTTCTTGTAGGATGAGGGTTTCCTTTTAATAAAATATTTTTTTTCTTCGCTCTTAAAATTCGCCTTCATGATGATATTATGATGTCATATGAAAGTTGTTAGTAGCTCTGGTTACTTTGCCCAATTGTGCAAGAGAATGGGTGTATTGTACTTTGTAAAGAAGACCAAAAAAGAATGTTCTTGTTTTTCTCTCTTGTGTGCAGAGAGCTGCTGTTAAAATACCAGAAAGGTTTGTAGTAATGAGGATATGATGTGTTGATGTCTTAAAATGGACATAAGTGAAAGGACTCGTGGGCTTACATCACTTCAATATAACTTCTTAAAAAAACTTCTATGCAACGTTTTCAATATTGCAAGCTGCATTCTAAAAGTTTTTTTTAAATAAGAAAGATTTTGCTCATATTACGATTAAACCCTTTCTAAAACTAAATCTGGAAAGGTGAATTTTTTGAAATATGTGAAGGGGAAAATGTCTGCGGTTTTTATTTTTACCCTTTCACAGAAATTTAGGTAAAAACTAATTCGTCGTCGTGTTGATGACTTTGTATTTCATGTAAAAAGCAAACTTTTCTATTTAAATATTTTTTTGGATTGCTGATGTGTTTATTGATCAAATAAATGCTTTAAACTTTGTAGCATGTGCTGTTGCTGTAACTCCTCCATTGAAAATAATATTTCTTGATTTATAATTCAATTATCTAGTTAAACATAGATTTAACCACAAACGGATGTAAAAGATCTTTTTAAATCAGCTTTCGTCTAACTGCACAAATAACTTTAAAGGAATTATTAACGGCTTTCAACAGAAAAAAGGATTTAGTGCAAGTCCAAACTTAATCCTGTTTCTGCATTTGTCTGCAAAAGGGATTTACAAGTTGTTAAAAAAAGCTGAAAATGCAGAGTCCGTCGTAGGTTGAAAACCTTAGAAAAATATCATTAATATTATAAATATTATGCTAAAACGCAAGGTGAGGTGAACTATTTAAGCATTGTAAGCTTTACAGCTTTAGAGAAGGCAAAGAATTTAGATTGCGACTTTTTGTGACCCAGGCTGCAAAAAATCGCGAATATTGAGCTCGTTGTCATGCGACAGTAGACTGTAATATAAAGATCAAGTTACTAAAGAAGGAAACAAGCCAAAGTGGGCAGCATCGTGCATAAAATGTGATGAACAAGCTTTGATTTTTTTTGTAAAATTCAAAAGAAACATTTAAGCCTAAAAATAATTTTTGTTCACGCCTATCCACTTTGAATTAATTATTTTTTCATTAAAAATCTTAAAAAAGGTTGGCTTGAGTGTGATTTGTATTAAAACACACAATCCTTTGTCAATAAGCATTAGCGTTATGCAAATCATAACGTGTGCTATTGATAAAAACAGCTATCAGCACACAGTAACAAGGCAATGCAAAATTTGCCATATTTAGATAGACAAGTAGAATAGGTGGAGAGATAACGTTTTGATGATAAATTTTAATAAAATTCCCCACCACTTTATTGGCTTCCTTTCATTCAAGAGTAGGAAGAGAAGGTAACGGTGAGAGGTGATGATGATCACCGGGTTTCTTCTTCGATACTCTTTCTTCATATCGGTGAGAAATTTTAAAATTAAGCGTGTTATATCCACGCATATAGTCAAGTATTGCGAAGTAAATTTTAAAAAGAAAAATTCATCGCTGTCTTAACTCACTGACTCAGTCATCCAAGTAAAAGAGATGAAGATTTTGATATGCCATAATATAGAAACCAACGTAGTGGGCTCGGTCAGAGTAAGGTTGGGCTCTACCAAACAGAATCTTCTACATTTTCTATCTGAAAGGCAATTCTGCCATTTGAAGTGATGCAACTCAACCTTACACTGACCGCACGGGCTATAGAAAGAGGTAAAAAATAGGAAGAAACTAAAGAGGAAACAGTGTTGTTGAGGGAGAAAAATATACGGACATGCATTTTTAAAACTTTCGCACTTGTTACAGTCTCTATTCTTCTTGAGATGTATCATATCAGAAAATACCCAACCTGAATCGTAATCACCGCTTGAAACTCTTTTGATTTCGCTGGGAACTGGGAACGGCGTGGATTTACAAAAGGAAGGGTGTTGCTCTTGTAACGAACAATATAAACTGTGATTTTATAATGAGGATGATGACGATGACACAATCTAACAAAGCCTGCCTTTAAGGAAAAAATACGATTCCGTTTTTTCTATAATGAAAAATGTTAAGGTTCCTCTCCTCTTGATGAAATCATCCACCGTAAAATAAAAAATGTCCACCAATAACAATTTTAATAATTAGTTGGAATTAATTACAAGGTTTATTTTACATGCACGATGTTTGATATTTGTTGAAATAAAAATGCAAAGAGTCCAGTACTTAAAAATATTTATTTTAGTGAATGGATAGATTTTTATGTTTTGGCTTTCCTTGAGTTGCATACGCGTCATGTTTGCTTATATCATTATCAGGGACGTAAGGGAAAAATGTGATAAAATAGAATTTCTTATTAAAAAGTTGTTTTTTTTTCTTATGCAACCGGAAAAAAGACAAATAAGATTAAAGATGGGACTTCGACCCCTACTTCCTCAACATCGTTAGAAAGATCGTAATGCACTGTGCCGTACTCTTAATTTTATGTAATACGTAACGTTCTCAGTAAAGAAAGTAGTGGATAGACAGAGGGATTGAAATATTCTTCCACCTCCTCCACCCTCTCCTCGAAGAAACGATGAGAATTGCAGAGAAGATAGTGAAGGGGTGTAGTTTCGTGCATAGTCAGGCAACACAAGAGGGATTGCAAGTTTTCACAAAGAATGCAATTACGTAGAATTATACAGTAAAAAAAACTCTGTGAAAAAATTATGAAAAGGTATGAAGGAGGATAACGCTGATTGAGCTTCATTTATTCTCATTCCCTCCAATATTTGTCAACAATAATGAAAATACGTTGCAAAAATGAAAAAATGCAGGGACTGTGAGAAGGGGTGATTATGCAAAGAGTTACAAGCCTTCTTCCTCCCTATATTTGCGAGGATTACGAGAAGAGAGAGGATGATGATGGTGAAAAATCTTCTTTCCTGTGAACATTTAACGATTGCATAGGAAACATACATGAGTAATATATTACGTCTTTCCTTAATAAAAACATTTTTAAGATTATGAAAGAAAGGTCGCAGTATTTTAAGAGGAGACTTGAAAACGTTGAAGTGTGGAGGCGCACATATCAAAGTATGAATAGACAAATGTCTTAAATATGCTAACTATTTTCAACAGTCTTTATTTAAGGGTAGTTGAGAGGATTTTTAAGATGAAAAGGCTGTTTTGTCTGCAGACAATGAAATTTTTCACTATTTTGTCAATTTTTTTAATAGAATCTCAATTTGATTAAGTAACAAGTGTAAGTTTAGCCTTTACCCATTTTTTTCCAAAAGGGCTTAAACTTACAAATATTATTACGCAATGAAATCAATATGTAAATAAAAACTTTCAATGATAATATTTAACACCTTGGAGAATCAAGTTATCACGGATTTAATAAAATACGAGAGCTATTCAAAGCAATATTTTATATTTTCCTTCATAAATCAACAAAGAATCGACAAGAATGAACCTTTCTTAAAATTTAGCCGACCACCATATGGCGAAATGTTGTAAAAAAGGGTACTTAAAAACCCTTCATACCCTTAAAAAACAAGCGGGGAAAAACTCTGCAGGTTTCCTTTCTACCTTGGCAATCATCTAAAAAAGCTTCCTCATGAGTTTTCAGAAAACTCTTTCATTCAGTGTGGAGGAGTTGGTCAATTTCTGACTAAAACTAAAGCTGCCAGATGGACATGTTTCCTTATCTAAAAAGGCTGCTGCCAAAAAACATTTGCTAGCTACAGAAAGGTATTCACTCAACCCCTAAACTAACGTCTTAAAGTTGTAAAAAAGTTAAAAAGCATTCTCAAACATGTTTTTCTAATACAGATAATAGATGTTTAGTACCTTCCTTAACTTGTTTAGCTTGTGCTGAAGTAAAATATCGCTGAGGTTGCATTTACTGCGATGATGACGATGAAAAGAGTTAAAAAAGAATGCAATAGTTTAAAAAGCCACCTCCACTATTTTATTCTCAACAGGTAAAACTTAGATAGGGGATGCAGTGCCGTTGTTTATCTCTTTGGCATCATCACCACATTATTTTCTTCGTACCTGTGTGACTAACTAAAAACGAAGAAGTGAGAGGGGTAGAATGGATGGGGTTTTTGAACATCTTTAGTTATCTATAAGCTCTTGAACTGAGGAGAGCACATCAACGCTGTCCTTTTTTTTAAAGTCTCGCTACCTGGATGAGACAAAGCGCGAGCTTATAATTTAATTGTGCGCGTTAAAAAAATAGTTAAATTAGTGAAGCGCATAAAAATGTTGCGACAGATGTTAAAAATGTTAAATTGTTCAAGTGGCTGTTAAAAAAGTTTTAAAGCATTTAATTTCAGTGTTGTTTTATTGTTGTTAAAGTTGTGTCCGCTAGTTTAAAAATTGCGGTTATTTTTTATTTTTAACGTTTTATATTCTCTGTTATGCAAACATACTCAGTTCAAATCGTTGAAAGGATTGGATAAAAAGAAGAAAAGTATTTGGATTTTGAACAAGAGTGCATGCTGTACATGGCATTAACATCGCCATGGGAACAGGTATAAATTCTTTATTTTACTTTACGTTTTGCAATTAACCTCCATAAATTGGTTTCCACCAAACCTCCTCCTCATTCCAAGCCCACACCTCCTCTCTCTATTGAAAATTGTAGCCAGTCATTCGCATACAACTTTCGAGAGCACGCTATATAAGGAAAAACCGTTGTCACCATCTTTTCCCCCAATCACTCTTTGTTTCTATACAAAGTGCAGTGATCGCTCATGTTTTTCCGTCCCGTTAGGAAATTGTTGCAATAGTGGACACATAAAATTAATCGGAGTCCAGGTGGATTTTTTTTACATCTGTTGCACTTCCACATTAGTATTCTATTGCTGTATCTTGATCCGGATCATGATATTGCAGCGATGATGACGAAAGTAATAAATATTTATGTGAGACAGGCAAATAAAAAAGGTTATTTATAGCTATCGATATCACTTTCTTGTAGGCCACTAGCACAGATGATGAAAAAGTTTGTTGATGGAAATAACTATGGCAAATCAAGTCTTTTGATTGATATATTTCGCAAGTTTACCTTTTAAGTTTAATTTTGTTAATGTTATCAATAAACTTTTTGGCAAATTCGAATAAATTCACTTAAAAAGGTTTGTTACCAAAAATATTTACATGTGAGAGGAAAACAAAAATGTTTACAGTCAATTGCACTTTGTAAAATTAGGATTATGCTTGATTGATTTAATTCAATGCAAATTTGACAAATCATTAAAAATATTTAGAAAATTTTTATGTTTTTGTTCGTGACAGAAATTAAAACTTGAGAACGTGAGTTTTAATCTCGGGCGTTTGTCCTTATCTTACGTAATTTGTAGTGCCATCGTGTACATTTTGTTATCAACACACGAATTTCTTATTTACCTTTCTCACTTTCATCCAAAGTAAAAACAAAAGTTTAAAAACAGCTATTTTACCATTGCAATTAGCAAGAGGGTTTTTAACAGGTTTTCCCGGTAGCATCTTTCTTTCGTACTCGTCAGTCAACATTCAAAAGGGGTGCAGCAACGAAAAAATTCGGGCTTATGCTCGGTATTAAATTGGCACAAGTTTGCCAATTTTTTAAATGTTAAGTTTTAATCAAGTAGCAAAAAAATATCAGAGGAAAGTGTTTTCTTGTGTTTTAATTTCAATTTCGAATTCTAACTGGATTATAATTTCATTTCTGTAGTTGGATTCATTGAACATTGCTTTTTAAAACGTATAAACAATGAGCTTATTTCATCTCGATTGATGGAGTGGAAAAGAAAAATTTGCTCTTGATTTTCGCAAATTGCGGGTTGTTTTGCCAAATCTACTAGTCATTATTGAATAATCATCAGAGAGGGTAATAACAAAAGTAAAATGAGCTTTTTTCATAATTCGATATTGTTTGCAACGTGTAATTTAACGTAATTAGGTATGACTCTAATAGGAATGTTCCCTATAGAGGAGTTTCAGAGTGCACCCAACAGAGTTTATAAATTAAGAGGCGGGTATAATGTTGAGCATTTCGTTGCAACTTCAATACATTCACACAGTGTGGCTTTTTTTCGACTAGACGTAATTTTACAAGCCCTACAGTCATAAAATGCTATTTGCAATTTAAAAATTTGCAACTTTATTCTTGTTCAATGACTGTGTCCCGTAGAAATACTGAATGAGGATTTCAAACAAAGGGTTTTAAAAATCGCTCGGTTAAATCCTTTTTACTGGGCCCGCACGGTAAATTTAAAAACTTAACCGTTTGTAGATGACAAATAATTAAGGATTTTTTAATAGCTTGTTATGTAGTTTATTACATAAACGCAAATTATTTAAGTTTTAACGATCTTTTTTATTGAATCCTTTTGAAAATTTAAAATTTTTACAACCCCGTAATGTTTAGTAATAAAATTGATTACATAATGGTTTGAAAACCCCACAAGTTTTATTCTTACTGAACCAAGGTCAAAAATCTGCCAGCCTCTTTCTTGCCTTTACAGGCAAACCACCATCCATGTTCATCACTTCCGCAAAACCTGAATACACCTGAGTGATTTCTAATGCAAGTTTACATAATAAAATCCACCACACTTGCTGCATTCCTCCACATAAAAATTACAGTTTGCTTTTAAACGCTACAAAGAACTCTTCTTATTCTTCCCCACACCTTTCTTTTTTATCGTTGTTTTTCTTGAAAATTCTCAAGAAAATATCGAAGCACATACAGACCTCTACAGAGAGATGGTTTCAGAGGAAAAAATCTGTAAAATCGTGAAAAGTGAATTTTTGTTGAAATGAATCAGATAAAAGATTTTTTTCGTAGAACATAAAACACGAGAATGTGCGAGACAGTTGATTTCTACCTGCAGAATTTATTTTTCAACCCTGCTATTATATAATTTTGTACAAAAACAATGAAAAGGAAGAAATAAGGACTGGTAAAAAAAACTTTTGGGAGGAATTGAGGGGTTCACTTACCTGGCTTTTGCTTTCTTAAGAAAACTGTATTCTAGTAAAAGTACTCATTACTTGAAAAGTAATTAAGTTTAGACCGGTCTGCAGAACCGGCGATCTGGTGTTGATGGAAATCTGAAAATCGTTAATTAGGTATCAGATCACACAGTTATTTGAATTAATAATCACTCACCTGTTGAGCACAGGCTTTTAAAACACATGGACGATAAAAGTTTATTTCTTGGCAAAAATAGCGTTTTTGATTGGACTTAATGCAAAAGTTATGTCCATCTTGTAAGTTTTTGGCAAGAAAGTCAAAGTATAACATTTACATTGTCAAAGTATAATTAAAAATATGTAACGGTGGCAGGAAACAGCTGTTTTGAATAAAATGGATTGAAAATAATTACAATTTTAATTACCTTTAAAAAAGTTTTGAATGATGAAGCACCCATGGACATGGATTGACGTGTGAATCTAATAATACTCATGAGTCACAAAGGGAAAAAAAGTGCAGCTCAATTAAAAAATTATCATTGTTATCTTCCCTATAGTAAATTATACAAATTCTCTTTCCTAGAAGGGATTTTTTCTGCAAAATCATGATGTCAGTATTAAACAATTCTTCCTTCTTTTCTTAAAAAATGACGTAGATGAAAATTAAAGATGAGAAAAGATACCGACATGATGGGGATGAGCGCAATTTTGCCAATTTGATATTCAAAATGAATAATCATAGTTTTCCAACAGTGACAATAAGAATGAGATTAGAAATGGTAGAGGAAAATGGATTTCATCACCGCTCACTCTCAGCGGTCCCTTTTTAATTCGATATTTTCAGTTTACTCATAGGGGCTGTTCATAAATGATGAACAATCCTCGCAAAAATGTAAATAAACGTAAATGAAGGGTTGAGGTCGAGACGAAGCAATAAAGCATATTTAAAAACTTGAAAAGGACAGAGATTAAATGAGTTTCATGGTTGATTTATTTAAAAGTTATGAAACTACATAGTTATGACGCAATGTTGAATAAGCAACAAAGGGTCAGCCCAAGTCTGGGGCAGGGATGTGCAAACACTTAAAAATATAAATGAGACAATGACTATTTTGACTAATCCTCATCGTTTTCACTTTTTGTTATCGCCAATCACTCAAAACTTTATCAACAATCACAGTCATGTTAGTTTTTTTGCTGATTTGGCAGAACAATGGATGTGCATTTGCACGAATAAAAATAAAAATAAAAATAGCAAGGTGAATAGCGTTTTTGAATAAATGTAAAATTCATATTTTTAGAAATAAAAATTACAAGGAAATAAGAAATCCCGCAGGTATTGTTTAAAAAGAGCTTTTCATGATAAAGTGAAGAACCTCTCGGCACTTGTCTCCCTTTCCCAAAGTGTCTACAAAACGGTGCTAATTTAGTGACTTGTTTACTTTCATAACGCAAGAGAGCTGTACGCCTCCACTAAATATTTATTTGGCTTAAGGTTTTTGCGTGGGTTGCCGTTATTATAATGAATGCTTTTAACGACCACAAAAGAAACCTTTTTTCAAACAAGGGGACTCTCTCTCTGGCCGCAAAGTTGAGCAAAACGTACTAAACCTATTTTAAAAATGATGAAATCAACCAAGGCCGTGTAAGATCCCCTGACAGGTTATGAGTTTTGAAAAATAACTTGCGTGTGGTCTTTTAGAACTTGAGAAGTTAATTTAATTACCGATAGTTTTTCATTTTAATTTCAAGGCTAAATAAAATGACGATATTAGAAACCGTTGTACCTATTGTAATTGTAATCCATCATCTTATATTATTCAATTTTTCATCGGCTCACCTTTTTTCCCAATTAAGCTGAATGACACAATACAGCGATTCTCATTTCTGGTAAAAATTGGAAACTGAAATTAATTACCGGCTTTATATTTCGGATAAAAATGATGTCATTATTAGAAACCAGCAGGGGAAAAAATATCTGTCATTCATCATTAGCAAGGAATTTCCCAATTTTGAGTCATGATCAACGAAAATAATCATTGTAATGGATACTCAATATTTTTTACTATTTTAATGCGTGCATCACCGACCACCGCGCTGCTGACCAATTTTATAAAGGAGTGCTGTGTCGCGTCTCCATTCCAAAAGTACCTCTTTTAAACGATTGGGCACGATGATGTTTACCTTGTGCACGGCAATGTTTACTCCCACAATGAAAAATGCAACTAGAGAGAGACTACAATGATGAAATTTTTTAGCCCAGTCATTAAGGGTTCCATCCCATATCTTTGCTGTTCATCAAGCAAACTAATGATTATATGCAAAATAAGCAAAGAACGTTTTGTCAATTGAGTAGGTTATTCGGTTATTGGCGATGTAACGTGTCAATCTTGAGAGATAAGCGGGTATAATTTTTGATAGGAATTCTATGATAGGGGAAGAATTTTTTAATTAACAAGTCAAGTCTTTGTCTTCAATCAGCTGACTACAAAATCAACAAATCATAGTCAATTTTCTAGATAATCACTAATTTTACGTAGGAGCTGATTTTTTTTTTTTGGAAATAAAGGTTTGTCTCTGTGCGATGACTTTGATTTCCAAATAATATTCTTAGCAATAATGTTATGCTATATGTTCCAATGACTCTTGACTAAAATAGTTGATCTGATTTTGATCGAAACGTTTAAAGTGTTTAGGCGGTGAAGGTCGTTACTTTAGAACGGCAGTTCAACTCTTGCCAAATACAGAACTAGAAGTAAAAAAGCTGCAACATTTTTGAGGTTGGAGACATTCAGTAACGCCCAAAGCGGAACTGTTCCATTTTAGTTGAACTCCTCTCTCCCTCTCACTAATTTTTAAGTGTTGAAGGACACTTTTAAACGTTTTTCTTAACATTGTCTCATTGTTTAATTAGGTTTAAAATACAACTCCGCTATAGTGGACAATATTTCTACGTAATTGAATTTTTATTCGTGCCAAAAACGGCGCTTGAAATGGGCTTGTGTCATGTTCGTGTATTGACTCCTCTTTATTTATGGTAAACGGAAGAGAATCTTTAGTACATTGACAGAGGGGCTATAATTGGCCGCTATATCTGGAAATGACCAAAGCTACATGATAATTATTTTACTATGCATGCATCTTTTGATTTATTGTTTTTGCTACTGCTCACCATCCACCTTTGTTGCACAATTCATCATAAAAAATGCACCGTCGTAAATTCTTTTAAATATGTCCTAATTACTAATTTTCTTTGTTTTTTTTCTAGCTCTACTCTACAAAACGATACTACCTATATGGATAGTCGCTGTTGGAGTCGTAATTTTGCTACCAAACGTAAGTTGATTCAATAATGAAGTTTATTAAGGTGGGAGAGTTGTGGGGAGGCTCTCGATTGGTTTCTATTTCACAAGATTATGTTACCGTGGCTTAGAATCGTGAGCCTTCACTCATTTCTCAAATGACAATTTTTATTTAAAAGCCTCTACGTAAATTGTAAATTTTCAAACCCTTTTACATGATTTTATTATGCAACTCCATGCAACACTCGTAATGATAGTCCCGTTATGAAAAACCTTTTACATCCGCTAAAACTTCCTTTGCCTGAGGTCATTTACTGCAGTGTTATATCACTACCGCAACAAAACTTCTTTAGAATGGGAACTTTTTTAGCTTTTCAATGTTGAGGCTGTAAGATTACCTGTGTGAATTATTTTGCAAAACAAAGCTACTTAGGGGAAAAAATAGGTAAAACGTTAGACGTTAAGAGGAATAAGTTGAAAAGTAGCATTTTATAAGAATTTTATACTCTTGTTTTTGTCATGCTCTTATATAATCTATCGTGTATATATTCCCGGTTTCTGCCATTTTTCTAGGGGAACAAAGAGGAAACTGGGGGACATAAATATTATCCCTAAGTTTTACTGCTCTAGAGGGGGTTTCTTAAGCTTTGTCTTTTATAATCGTTTTTGTATCAAGGCCAAGCTTGTAAAATACAATACTGCTATCTACAAGAGAAAAACAACAAAATTCAAGAATTTTGCAACTCCTTATTAAAAACAAGAGCATTTTTGCATTAAAACCACCAGCATACTGGAACGAGAAAATTGATACTGACAGATTTCTTAATTAAAGCATAATTCACTCTTGTGGTAAAAAAGCATGACTTGATTGAAATATTCCAGTGAGAATAGCACGGATCAATGATAAACAACTCTGCGGTGTAGTCTAACAAGGATGATTATAGAAATTGTAGGAATTGATTGCAAAAAAGTATTCTGACAAAAACGTAATTTACGAGAGAAGCCCAAATTAGCATGGTTTGTATAACAAAAAAGAATTCTAAATTTTAAGAAAAGATGTACGGGATTTGCGGCATAAAAAAACAAAGTGGGGAAAAACTTGACATATCTGATGAGAATTGTCTTTTTTCACAGATCGATGCTCAAAGGAAGACTGCACATGGACTGAAACGAGAAGTATTCTTTTTAAATCTTGAAGATGGGTTTTTTGGCTGCCAAGTTAATGAGTCAGCGGACGTGCTACAGCTCTTTGACCTGTCCAAACTATGCGACGGCTCTCCACAATGTTTTATGGGGTCGGATGAACTCCATAAAGAGCTAAAGTGTACAGGTAAGAAAAAGACAAAGAATTTTGTAACGACAATAGCAACCTCACGAGTTTCTAATCTAATCTGTAACTTAGACGCTAAATACGTTGATTGTATTTTTGGCCCCATTTATAATTTTCGTGCGTAGGTACCTAAAAAAATTCATGAGAAGATAATCTTTCGCTAACTCAATGAAGGCTTCAATTGTTATTACCTCATTTTTATTCGTTTTGTCCCAATTTTTGCAAAAAATATGACTTTGCAGAAATCACATTCGTGATTAGATATTTTTCTAATTACATTTTCTTGCTCATGATTTAAATAAATGTGAGGTAATTTCTATTTTCAGATGACTGTGCTCAAGCGACTGGAAGAAGGTGTCAGAATGGCGCCTGTCTCGAGTCCCAATGTCACTGCAACGACGGCTATGGCGGGAAAGGTTGTGAAATGCCGGATGAAAACGAATGCAAACTACGACCCTGTGATATATTCGCACATTGTACAAATACCCTGGGTAGTTTTAAATGTACTTGTTTTCCTGGCTATGAAGGCGACGGGGTCAACTGTAAAGGTAAGGGAAAAAATTTAAAATCCATCGTGATCAAGTCATCTCCCGATTTACATTAAAATGTGTCTGAAAGGAAATACGCGCTGTCAACTTGTTTAAAATATTTTTCGACAATTTCAAAACCGCGCACAAATCCCGAGAAAGGAACCAAAAAGTCGTAATCTCTTTTGTTCGTCGTTTTAACATCTTCGAACGTTAACCTTGCGGTCATTAAACTTTTTTATGAAATTGATTTTTTTCCTGCACTTGCACATTCGTAACGATATTGGTCTCGTGACCAAACATATTTTTTCTTGATTCCGAATTTTGTAAAGTGAAATGATTACGCCTGTCTCTTTTTCCTTCCTCTTTACCATTCGCCGATTTTCTCAATCAGAAATTACTTTGTCAGTCCTGGAATCTCTTGAACTGCCAATCCCCCAAAAATTATTTGGTTTTAAAATATTATTTCATGCATAAAATTGCAGGTAATGATTGGTCATCATAAGATAAACGCATAAATTGAAGCTTTTCAAAGTGGCCTGTAACAATAAATATGGGGGGGATATTTGAGAATAAATTGCCTTCTCAAGTTTAGGAAAACGGCACGAATTTTGTGTAAATAATGTTGTCAGCAAGATTGCATTTTCTTGTTGGGATCAAGGAATCCAAAATGTAAAATGCAGGAAGCACGTTTTCTCGTTCCCCACAGGATCTTAAAAGGAGTCGTCCTTGGAAAAGCTTGATTTAGCCAATTTGAGCCAGAGGCAGTTTTTACATTGCATTCTATAAATATATACACCTGTGACAATTATCTTTATAATTTTCGAAAACAAACGTAATACTTTACTGTGACCTACACTGCAAAAATTTTACAAAGGTTTACATAATGCACGAAGAGAGAGAACAATGAGAATATTAAATATTATTCCTTCCCCTCCACCTTCTTGTTACACTTTTGCCTACGCAAAAACTTTGCTCAATTAATCAAAATTAGAGGATGTGAAATGCTGATACAAATAGAAAACTAGTTTGCGGTAGGTTTATATGCGCTCAATTCCTTGCAGTGTAGTAATAATAATTGTAATAATAAATTTCTATTCTTTTAAAGTGTTATAATAGGTTCAGGAAATACACAGAAGCTGTAATATTTTAGTTAGCCAAGTAGGGTAACATCCAATAGTGGTAGACAAGGTCGCTAAGGGAATATTCAAGTAATTTAATGACAAGAATTCCTCGTATCTTTATTACTTTAAAAAAGTGATCAAATTGAAGTAGTGGCCAAAAAGATTGTAATTACTAATTACTTTAAAGAAGAGGTTAAAAATGTTAATGTAAATGTAAATTGGTTTAATAAACCTTCAAAAAATACAAGTGCGACGTGTTTTCAGTCTTCCTGATCTACTGCGTTTTTCACTTCCTTTCAGTCACATTTTGAAAATTATGCGCTTTGAGTAAACATATTTGAATTTTTCAGACATTGATGAATGTCAAAATCCTGAACTGAGGAGTAGATGTGTCCAAAACGCAGAATGTTGCAATTTACCAGCACATTTCATCTGCAAGTGCTTACCAGGCTTTGAAGGAGATGGCGAAGTTGAATGCAAAGGTGAGTTCGAAATGATAAATATCAAATCGAGTAGCCAAAAAAAGATACTTCCGTATAAAAATAGTTCGATCCTACAAATATAATAATTTTTGATAAGCCTCAGAATGGGTTTAGAAAGTATTTTTTAATTCACGACTCCTTCATCAGCGGAAAGTTTGAGAAAGTTTTTTTTAACTGTTTTTGATAAAAAAATATTAGATATAAATGAATGTCTTGCACCTGACGCTTGTGGAGTAAACGCAGTTTGTGAAAACATCCCTGGTAATTACACTTGCGCATGCCAACAAGGTTTCGAAGGGAATCCTTATGAAAGCGTAAGTTGTAAATCTACAGCAACCCTGTTGATTAACTCAAATTTTTTGGGGGACAATGCAAAATAAAATATATTTTTTTGAAGTGTGTGGATACAAACGAATGCGAGCGTGACAATGCTTGTGGTCAAGGAGCAAGATGTACAAATCTGAGAGGATCTCATTCCTGCGAATGCCCCGAAGGACTTTCAGGGGATCCGTATACAACTGGCTGCTACGACATTGACGAGTGTTTAAATCAACCCTGTGGAGAGAATTCGGTATGCGTTAACACACCTGGAAGCTTCTCTTGTACTTGTAAGGACGGCTATCAAGGAGATCCCACAAAGTCATGTACAGGTAAGAAAACTTTGAAATGTTTGAAAACAATGAAAATCATGAATGAGATAGAAATCGGTTAGATAACCAGTCAACCAAGAAAAATTACTTCTTGGCAGAAAGGAAATTGCGGAACGAATAGAGAATTGTAGTAAAACCACTTTTTTTCTTCAAAAGTTAAAAACCCCGTTCCCTCATTTTACACACAGAGCATATACTTTTCACACACACGTTTAATAAAACTGTAGATTTATGTAAATGGTTAGTTTTTTTAAAAATGTATGATTTTTTGGAACGTTAAATTAACCGTTATGATTACGACACTAGTTTTTTCTTAGTTTGCCCCAAGTCGTGCTTTAGAATAATACAATTGTACAAAATGTTAATAAATTAATGACTAATTTGACTTTTTTAATTGACTTGAATAATGACTAATACCAGATATAAATGAATGCTCGGGAGGAGACGGGAATGAGACTTTGATCCTAACAGAGTCAGAGGTTTGTGGTAAGGACGCGGTTTGTATTAACACTCCTGGTTCGTATCGCTGTGAGTGCCGACCAGGCTATGATGGCGACCCCGGGGAGGAATGCCATGATATTAACGAATGCATTTCCGGAACTGCTTGTGGAATTAACGCTAAATGCTACAATGTGCCTGGCTCGTTTAAATGTTTGTGCCCAAAAGGCTTCTCTGGAGAGCCTTATAAATTCTGTGAAAGTACGTTTTACTAAAATTATTTATGACTAAAATGACTTTGCTTCTTGCTACGCCGCTATTTTTTAAGTAAACTGGACACTTTTATTTCAAAACTTTTTATTTCATTCCCTTCTTTGTTAGTTATTGCGACAATTTTTTAATATCATTTGCTTTTTTAATTGTATGTAAATAGGGTGGACATATTTGTCTGCTCGTGTTGAGAAATCCTTTTTCCATATTTGTCCAATCTCGTTACAAAATTATTTGAAATAAATAAATTGACAAACCTGTTGTTCTCTTTTGACCTGTTGCTCGACCTGCTGCAACAATATTTAAAACTTTTTTCTATTGATCTATAACTTTTTAATTTTGGACTTGACCTATTTGTAATTATGTAATATGCTTTGCTAAATGTTACTATGCTGCAAATAATACTTTTAGCATGTTAATGATCTAATTTTAAAAAAACACACGGTTTTATTTGTACAAAATAGATGTAAATGAATGTGAAAAAAGTCCATGTGGTCAAAACGCTGACTGTATTGACACCGTTGGTAGTTTTACTTGTGTTTGTCAACAAGACTTTGCTGGGGATCCTTACACTCAATGTGTTGGTTAGTACACGCATTAAAATAATTAACAAATTATTTAAATTACACATTATAACAGTGAGTACGATTACATAACTACACTTTAATTTCTGCTTTAAATATGTACAAAAACCCTATTTATTAAAAATGTGAACAAAACATTAACCACTAAAAACAATGAGCTTTATAACTGTCAATCTAAAATGATTTTACACAGTAGCTATATGAAATGTATATAAAGAATACACAGTGGGAATAAAACATTTTGTTTTCAGAATGGTAAGCTCAAGCAAAAAGACAAAAGACACTTTTTTATCAGTGTTGCTGATTAAAGAACAATTAAAACTTAAAAAATAGAGAGCACGATTCGATCAGAACGACGATTTTTTGCGTAATAAATATTCATTAGCTGTGAACAATCATACTTTCTAGTAATCACGAGATTGTTGATTGCTCATTCAATTGTTTTCTTTTAAGCAGAAATATTCTTTTGCGTAATCGTTTGAGATGATGTGCAAAATCCAGTTTATAATCGAAATTAATTGAATGCACGGGATTGTTTAGATATTGACGAATGCACAGCGACAGATCGTCCTTGTGGATTGCATGCGATTTGCGAGAATGCCTCTCCAGGATATACTTGCAGGTGCCCACAAGGCTTTACTGGAAGACCTGATGCCCGAACTGCTTGTGAACAAGTAAGCCTTTCAGGTTTAAAATTAGAACTGACATCATCTTTCAAAATGTTTCTCATTGAAAAAAATATAGGTTGAAGTCACTACAATCTGTCAGTCAAATTTCGATTGCGTCAACAACGCGGAATGCACTCAAGGTCAGTGCTTCTGTCGGGAAGGGTTTGTTGCAAAGGTGGCGGAATGCGTGGATGTGGATGAATGCCAGAATAATCCTTGTGGACCCAACTCCCTCTGTTTTAACAACCAGGGGAGCTTTCAATGCGAATGCAGTACTGGTTTTAGAGGCTCTCCGCCTTCGAAACCTTGCAAAGGTAGAAAAATGTCATAAAGATAGGAGAAAAAATGCATAAAAAATCAATTTTAAAACTGAAATGTTTTACAGCGCCTTGTGAGGGAATCGTTTGCGGTCCACATGCCTTCTGTAAACTTGACGGACCTGAAACATTCTGTGTTTGTGAAGATGGCTGGTCATACGATCCAAAGAATATCACTGCTGGATGCATGGGTATATTTAATGCTTATCTTTTTGATAACACTTAACACCCTGTGCATATTTTAAATTTTGTAAATTCCAGATATAAACGAATGCGACAAGGTTCACGGTGCTAACGGAATGTGTGGGGAAGGTGCTATTTGTACCAATTTACGAGGTTCGTTTTCATGCGCGTGCCCGCCCGGATTTTCAGGAAATGGAGAGAAAGGATGCACAGACATTGATGAATGTAAAAGGCACAATGCTTGTGGACTTGGCGCCACTTGCAGAAATATCCCTGGAAGTTATGAATGTTCCTGCCCTGAAGGAACTATTGCTGAGCCTGATGCGAAAACAAGATGTACTGAGGTTATTAAATGCAGTGAAAACGATGACTGTCCAGGAAACGCATTTTGTGACCCACAAGGTCACCAATGTCTCTGTCCTGAACCTAACGTCGGAGCTGATTGCAGACATCCCTGTGATGAAGTTCAATGTAGTACAAACTCGGAATGTATGCTTATCAATGGAGAAGCCAAATGCCTTTGTCGCTCAGGATTTTCCGGATCTCCTTCAGGAATTGCAGGCTGCGTGGATATTGACGAATGTGCAAATTCTCCCTGTGGGGAAGGAGCCTTTTGCCAAAATCTCCCTGGATCCTATTCATGCGAATGTCCTTCAGGATTTGCTGCTGCAGGTCCAAATGAAAACGCTCCTTACAAAGAAGGTTGTAAATCAATTGCTCCACCTCAATGCGACGAGAATAGGCCTTGCCCATCTGGAGAGCAATGCGTGCAGAGCAGCACCGGACAAAACGTTTGCACTTGCCTTAACGGTTTCGTAAGGGATTCTGGAACTGGACGGTGTAGGGATGTTGATGAATGTCTTGAAAACCAAGATAAGCCGCCATGCGGTCTCAACGCTGTGTGTAAAAATCTCCACGGAAGTTATGAATGCCACTGTCCTTCTGGATTCCATGGAAACCCATTCTCACTTTGCGAAGGTAACATGTAACTTTAAGAAATAACTTAAAATTGCAACAAAATATTACAATCAATATTCAATTACAGAGTGCAACAGTGAAGAATGCAAATGCCAGCCTCCATACAGAGTTGTCAACGGAACTTGCGTCTTTGGAGATTGCTCCCCAACCCAGCCTTGTCCAGAAGGTGCAGATTGTATCACAGTAACTGCCGGAGTGAGCTATTGCGCTTGCCCCGCTGGTTTCGCAACAAGTCCAACTGGATCATGCTTGGACATTGATGAATGTACCGGACCTAGAAGACCTTGCGCAGTTGGTGCGGAGTGCGTAAACAAACCAGGATCTTATGAATGTATTTGTCCACCAGGATACCAAGGGGATGCCTACACTGGAGCCTGCTCTGCAGCATTAGTCCGCTGTACTGGAGACTCTGACTGTGGCTCCAATGAGAAATGTGTTCAGCCAGGAGAATGTATTTGCCCACCGCCATTCTTCACGGATAATGAAGACGGAAACAAATGTAAAAACCCTTGTGAAAGACACCAATGCGGAATTAATGCCAGATGCACTCCATCAGATCCGCCAAGATGTCAATGTGAGCCGGGCTACGAAGGAGATCCCAACTCTGGATGCATTGACATTGACGAATGTAACAGTAAACCTTGCTCAGAAGGGGCAATTTGTGTCAACACGAAAGGAGGTTATCAATGTGTATGTCCCAAAGGAACTGCTGGAGACCCCCACGGACCCGAAGGGTGTACCGGAGAAGCATCTCAATCCGGATGTAGGTTGGACAGAGACTGTCCAGATCCTTTGAAATGTGAAGGAGGCACTTGTGTAAATCCTTGTGCTGCCGGCAGAAATGGACAAATCCCTTGCGGAGAAAACGCTGTTTGCGAACCAGAAGGACACGCAGCTTGGTGCAGGTGCTTACCCGGGTATGAAAAAGGACAGAATGACAAGTGTGTTTCAGCTTGTCAAGGAATTCTCTGCGGAACCAATGGACAATGCATCGTTACCGTTGAAGGCCCCACTTGTACCTGTTCAGAAGGATTCGTTGGAAACCCTTTCCCTGGTGGAAAGTGCGTTCCAGAAGTGTGCTCTCCATCAATCCCCTGTGAAGAACCTCAAGTCTGCATGGGAGGAAAATGTAAGGAAAGGTGTGAAGACGTTGTTTGCGGAGTTGGAGCAACCTGCGATAAAAACACTAATCAATGTGTTTGCTTGCCATTTTACATTGGAAATCCAAACTTGAAATGTGTTCCTCCAACGGAGCCACCAGCTTGTAAACCTAAATGCGGAGAGAACGCTCATTGCGAGTACGGGGAAGGAGGTTCAAACATGTGCGTTTGTAATGAAGGAACCACCGGAAACCCTTACGAAGTTTGCGGAGCCCAAGATAGAACCTGTTCTGCAACAAAGTGTGGATCAAACGCGGAATGTCGAGAAGTTGGAGGTCATGTTGAATGCGTTTGCGAAAGTGGCTACTTTGGAAACCCTTACGTGAGATGTGATGATGTAGATGAATGTCAAGGAAATGCTTGTGGACAAAATGCTGTTTGTATTAACCAACCTGGAAGATTCGACTGTAGATGTCGGGATAACTTTGTCGGAAATCCCTTTGAATTCTGTCACCAACGACCTGCCAACTTGGTGAATTGCGACAGAACGGAATGCAAATGTGACCAAGCAACACCATGTCCAGAAGGCTTCACTTGTACGAGAGGAGTATGTCGGGATGTATGCGCCAAAGTGTCTTGCGGTCCCAATGCCATCTGCAACAACCAAGGGAAATGTCAGTGTGCTCCAAGCTACACTGGAAACCCAAAAGTTGGCTGTAAACCCGAAAGCTGCAGAAATGATTTGGACTGTGCCTCAGAAGAAATCTGCTTCACTGTCAGCTACGGAATTAGGAAATGCATCAACTCCTGTACGAGAATTCAATGCGGACCAAATGCACTTTGTGTTAGTGAACATCATCGCTCAGCTTGTATTTGCCAAGATGGATACATCGGAAACCCAACTGACCTTCGCCTTGGCTGTCAAGTCGTTGGAGTAAAGGAACACACTTGTGATAATAACAACGACTGCTCAGGAAACTCTATTTGCCAACCTGATGTCAACGGACTGAGACAGTGTGTTGATCCCTGTTTCAACTACGTTTGTCAAGACCCTAATGAGTTCTGTAGCAGTAGAAACCGCCAACCTCAATGTCAATGTTTGGAAGGGTTTGTTCGTAACCCTCAGACCTCTCAATGTGAGCAGCCTGCCTTCCCAGATTGTACCACTGATTCAGACTGTGCTCCATCGGATGCCTGTAAGCCAGACGGTTTAGGGGTACTCCGTTGTACCCACGTCTGCTCTCCAGTCAACTGTCCAACATGCAATTTCATCAGTTGTGCATCCAACGCTGAATGTGTTCCATTAAATCACTCACCAACTTGTCAGTGTATCGCAGGCTTTACTGGAAACCCTAATGATAGAAAAGGTTGTCATGCTCTTAGGGAAGATGAGTGCTCTTCGGATGCCCAATGCCAAGAAAGCGAAATCTGTAAGAAATCCCCACACGATGGAAAGAACAGATGTATGCCGGTTTGCGACACTGTTGTTTGTGGTCCCGGAGCCGTTTGCGTTTCCAATAATCACGCTGCCCAGTGTAAATGTCCTGGCGCGGGAAGATACAAAGGAGATCCAAGCGATGTTAAACAAGGCTGTGTGGAAGTACCTTGCATTTACAATCAAGACTGTCCAGCTCATCAACTTTGTAACCGACTTACCAACAAATGCATGGACGTTTGCGAAGAAGACTCCTGCGGCACCAACGCTGTTTGCATAGCTGAAAAGCAAAAAGCTCAATGTATTTGTCCTTCCGGCTTCAAACCAGATCCCAGAGCCGAAATTGCCTGTACTGCTGTAGACTCTTGTCAAAACAATCCTTGTCATTCGACAGCACTTTGTGAAAGCGTTGTGGACGGTTACGTCTGCAAGTGTCCCGCAGGTCAGGTTGGAGATCCAATTGGAAGTGGATGCAAATCAGTATCAGCTTGCGTTAGCGATGATGCTTGCCCAGCAGCCTCGGTTTGTCAAAATGGAAGATGTGTTGATCCCTGTGCTTGTGGACCCAACAGCCTGTGTCAAATTGTCGGAAGGAATGCAACTTGTTCCTGTATTGCCGGTTTTGAAGGATCTGCTGACAAGGGATGTGTCCGCGCTTCAAAGTCCTGCGCTTCAGATTTGGAATGTGAAGGAAGTTTATGTATTCGAGATCAATGTAAGGTTATTTGCCGACAACAAACGGATTGTGCTGACGGAGAGCGTTGCGTTTCTAGCATGTGCATGCTCCCGTGTATTGGACACACTCAATGCCCAACTAGCCAAGCTTGTGCTGGAGGATTTTGCGTAAGTGGATGCCGAAACAACAAAGAATGTCCAAGGGAACAGTCTTGCATTAACCATCAATGCATTAACCCATGTGAAGTTGACGGAGCTTGCGGTCCAAATGCCCTGTGCCGCGCTATTTCCCACTCAGCTCAATGCTATTGTCCAGAAAACTTCCAAGGAAATCCAACAGCTATTGAAGGATGTGTTCGAACGCCAGAATATTGCTCTCCATCTCTGGAATGTTCCGAAGGTCATGTTTGCCTCGGAGGAATGTGTGTTCTTTCTTGTGATAAAACCGCTCTTTGTGCTCGGGGAGAACGTTGTCAAAACAATATTTGCATGAAAGTTTGCTACACGGATTCAAATTGTCAAGCTGGAGAAGTCTGTGTAGAAGGAGTTTGCCACCCAGGTTGCCGCTCCGACTCTGATTGCAAAGCTGCTGAAGTCTGTATTTCAAACAAGTGCAGATGTGGAACCGGTTTTGAGTCTGGACCAACTGGATGTCATGATATTAACGAATGTGATCAAAACCGTTGTCATCCTTCAGCTAGTTGCGTTAATATTCCAGGGTCATTTA
Organism: Lepidocyrtus fimetarius; assembly: GCA_036507315.1. Lineage (NCBI taxonomy): Eukaryota > Metazoa > Arthropoda > Collembola > Entomobryomorpha > Entomobryidae > Lepidocyrtus > Lepidocyrtus fimetarius. Next base: position 30,594 of record JAANSO010000445.1, read on the forward strand.
AATGTACTTGTGCTCAAGGACTTATCGGTGATCCTTATCAAGTAGGATGTACTCAACCTCATGAATGTGGAACTAATGCAGATTGCCCCGAAAGCTTGGCTTGCTTCCCAGGACCTAACGACGTTCAAAGATGTTCAGATCCATGTACGGATATGATTAACATGTGCGGCCCTAGGTCAAAATGTGTTGTTCGGGATCACGCTCCAGAATGCGTTTGTCCAGTTGACCACAAAGGGGATCCTTATAATAAAAGACTCGGCTGTTATCCTGTAGAATGTCTGCAAAATTCTGACTGTGCTGAAGACAAATCCTGCGACCCCAACTTAAACAAATGTGTAAATCCTTGCAATGCTATCGCTTGTGGGAAGGGAACATGTCAAGTACAAAACCACAAGGCACTTTGTGCTTGCGCCAGGGGTTATCAAGTAATTGAAAACCAATGCGTTGACATAAATGAATGCCGGAATAATCCATGCCATCCTACTGCCGTTTGCCAAAACACTTTGGGAGGATTCACCTGTTCTTGTCCACCAGGCACAGTTGGGGAAACCCTAAAGGGACAATCTGGCTGCAGAACCGCAGAAGAATGTTACACGGATGCCGAGTGCCCTGACTCTGCAACTTGTCGTAAAGGAAAGTGTCAAAATGCTTGTGAAAAGGCTTGTGGAGTCAATGCGGAATGTACAGGGAAAAACCATCGTCCTGCTTGTCGCTGTCCCTTCCAAACAACTGGGGATCCATTCAAGGAGTGTGTCAAGCTAGAATGTGAAGTTGGAAATGATTGTGCGAATAACGAAGCCTGTATCAACCAGAAATGCGTCAATCCATGTACCCTCCAAAACGTTTGTGGACAGAATACAAACTGTACCGCTGTGAGCCACCAGGCTTATTGCTCTTGCTTACCAGAACATTTCGGAGATCCATTGTTGGGCTGTCTGATGGTGGTATCTTGCAATGACAATACACTTTGCCCAGCAACATCAAAATGTAGCAATGGAGTTTGCACTTCTCTTTGCTCCTCCAACCGAGATTGTCATGCAAACCAAGTCTGTATTGAAGGAGCTTGCCAAGGTTCCTGCCAATCTGACGGAGACTGTCCATCCTTCCAAATCTGCCAGAATAGCATTTGCCAAGAACAATCAAAATGCAAACAGGATTCGGATTGCTCCGCTGAGGAAGTCTGCAGTGAAAATAGATTTGGCCAGTTGGAATGTCAACATGTGTGTAAAAATCTTGTGCTTTGTGGAAGAAACGCTGAATGCTCAGCAAATGAGCACCAGCCCGTTTGCAAATGCAAACAAGGATTCTACGGAGACCCAACCGATGACAGAATTGGATGTCAACCAATTGAATGTGAAAGCAACGGAGATTGTCCGGGAGACAAAGTCTGTTCCGACTTCAAGTGTCAAGTTGCCTGCCGCCATAGTAATCCCTGCGGAGAGAATTCCCTTTGCATTTCAGACAATCACCAATCTCAATGTCAATGTCAGCCCGGCTTCACAGGAAATCCAGCAAAGGAATGCGTGCCCATTAATTTCTGCTCTAGAAAGCCTTGCGGTCCTGGTGCTGTTTGCGATAATACCAGAGGCTCGTACAAATGCTTGTGCCCTATTGGAACAGTTGGAGACCCTTACGCTCAAGGATGTCTTCCCGTTTCAGAGTGTAAAACAGATAAGGACTGCCCAGACTCCACTACCTGTGCCAGAGCTAACGGTGTCAACAAATGTAAATCGGTGTGCGATGATGTACAATGCGGGCCAAATGCCCATTGCGCGTTTAAATCCCATCAAGCTTTCTGCCAGTGCAGAGAAGGCTATGAAGGGAACGCCAAGGACCTTGTCCAAGGCTGCTTCCCCACTCCAACTCCTTGCAAGAGTAATTCCGACTGTGCTCAAAATACATACTGCGATGGTCACGTTTGTAAGCTACCTTGTCAACAAGATGATAACTGTGGACCAACTGAAGTTTGCGATAGGAACCAGTGCGTCAGCCCTTGTGATATTCCTGGTGCTTGTGGGCTTAACGCTCAGTGCCAAACAGTTTACCATAACAAACAATGCAGTTGTCCACCTGGATTCACTGGAAATGCTGCAATGGAATGTGTTCGAGTGGCACTACCATGCCAGGCTAATTCGGAATGCAGTCCTGGCTACACTTGTACAGAAGGCATTTGCCTTCTCGGCTGTGCGGATGACAGCAGTTGTGCAGTGAATGAGCGTTGCTTGAATGGAAAATGCTTACGTAAGCTCAATTAGATATACATTAACCTAATAGGGCCCGTAACATTGTTAAGTCACTTGAACCAAAAGGGTTTGAAATCACTCAAAAGTAGGCTTATT
>JAANSO010000446.1:0-32869 GCA_036507315.1 Lepidocyrtus fimetarius
CATAAAATCCATTCTTTAATTTATGAACATGTGTGGTGGTTTCCATATCATTGGAGATTCTTTACCACATATTCTTTTTGATAATTATGCCACATAAGATTTAAGCAAAATATTTAGTAATGGTTATCGCTAGCAAAAACTACATAGTGTGATGTGTGTAGCTAAAAATGTTTGTTTGTCCTAACAATTGTTTAGTAGAATAAGTCCCTAATAGTATAGCTACATTATAATAGCAACAATCATTCATTTTTATCATCCATTAGTCTCTGCTTACTTACACTAATTAGATCAATCCAAAACCAACAGTAACAACAACAACAGTATTTCGAAATGATATTGAAAATCAATAAAAATGATCTCCCATTATGTTCCTGCCCATCAACATCACCACGATCATAATTTCATGTTGTAAGTCATATCGGATGAAAATGATAATTCTAGAACCTGTAGTTTACTTTTTGGACATGCTTACATAACTTTCACTACTTTCCTTCTTCTACATTAGTCCTCGTTTTAAAATAAACTATGCCCGTTTTTTCATTCACCTTAAAAATGTAAGACGGTTATTTTTCATTTTGTAATGCTTTTAGATTTTTATTTGGCATTAAGGTTCGATCAAAAAGGTACGATTAAATCCTACGTGTGCCCCAATTCCATTGTACAAACAGTTGTAAAGTCTGCAAGGATTGAGATCTGATGGATCAACAGAAAGTAAACAGCCAGAGTATTAGAACTGTTTTTCATTTCAGTAGAATACAGAATTGGAGTGTAGGCAGCAGGTGTACCGAGTCCTTCATATCTGATTCTCACAGATTGATTCTCAAGGTAATGGAATACGTGTTCTAAAACCTTTAACATCTTTTTCCGAGGAGATCTTGTTGATGCTGATGGCAGCCTTTCATTTAAACAAACATGGAAATCATGCAAATTATGTAGTCGAGTAACAATAAGTGTAACAATTTAACCATTTTTTCTCTGTTCTAAAATCATGGCTACTTTCTCTCTTTCTTTTCCCATCTGCTTTCACCTGCACACTCTTTTCTGTCAAATACAGAAAAAGCTCTACGATAGACCCTCACATGAATATGTACGTTTGTGTGTATACCTCTTTAATTTCTAATAGTGGTAAAAAGGGAAAGATGACGATGATCTTTGTAATTTAATGGTAGTACGTTCTTACATAATTATGGTCTCTTTCTCTGTGTACGTTTCAATTCTAAACTCTAGTATTATTCCAGCTGGCCTTATTGTTATTAACTAATATTTATATAACTTGAACTAACTGACCATTTTTGTAGTTTGTTGCATAAATAGTGGATAATAATTTTCATAGTTTTTACTCTGCTTCTTATTATATTAAATAGAATATATAATGCCATTTCATAATTATACATACTTTAGTGTAAGTGATGCGTATGTACTTTACATTAACATTAATTAGAGTTCTAAGCTTTTCTTCTTTACATGAGAATAGGTTTTCTTGTCTTCAAACTATTAAAATGTAACCATGCATGTACCTCTGTAGCTATATATTGAAGTATTTAATAATGTATACAATGTACAGTAGGATGGTTAAATGTTTTATTGTTTACAATAGTTAACTGAATATTTTGTAGTTTTTAATTAAATTACTTAATAATGAATCTTTAGATGAATACCAATGTATAATTACATATAAAGACGTAGAAATATTTGTATTGAGTCGACTCGAGTAGTTAGTTTTTTTCTGATTGTCTTNTGAGTCGAATCGAGTAGTTAGTTTTTTTCTGATTGTCTTGGTGCATCTCCGCGAAGCAGTTACAATTTTTTAACACCAAGGTTGTTGTACAAAATTGAAGAATGTTGAAGTCCTATATAATATTATGTAACCAATGCTTGTATATAAGTTTGTAAATAGTTAAAATATATATGGGAAAAGCGGCGAGGAGAATTAAGTTTTTGATGATGATCCTCCATATTTTTTCGCTTAAGCTTTTTTGTCAGCATCCATTATATAATTCGAATATGCCTTTTTATACAAATTGTAAATTCTAGTTTTAAATAATTTAATATTTAGTTAAAACACGGGGAGCGCAAAATACGAGATGAAGATGAAGAAGCGGGCTCTCTCGTTACATAATTGGTCCGTGAAGCAATATTCTGCAAGGCTGACGATATACAACATGGAATTTGATACGACACTGCTTTTCTCTTGAAAGTTTATCTTTGCCATAGTACAGATTTTTATATAGTAAATCAGTTGTGTTTTCCTTGGATTAAATAATATTATGTACCCCTAAAAATTGTTCTGCGTTAAAATTCTTAATATATCTATGTATCTTAAAATTCTAGAGTTTTTTCACGACTCCTTATCGGTTCGAGAAGTAAGAATAATGAGCTCCCAACACGTGCTTGGAGTTGAAATGAAACCTAGCCGTTGTTATTATGCTGATCGACAATCATTGTTGCAGTTTCTGTTCCCCATATTTGTTTCGAACCCAGCTGCTGGGAGTGAAGCGAACTGTACGAGGTGATGAAGGCTGTAGGGACGATGGCGCGTTTGGCACTGGATGTAACCACAATATCGTCAACCTCCATGAACGATCGCTTGAGTCTTGGAGGAGCCGTCACCTCCCTTCTTCCTGGCTGAGGTACCACCACTGTCACTGAAGGATTTGTCATTGTTGGGGCACTCGCCGAATTATGTACAACGTCACCCAGACTTCCTGCCTCCATCACATTTTGAATCATTCGGATGTGAGACAGAGAAGGTGAAGAGATCGTGGGAATAGTATCTTGCACTGCAACTTTTAGCTCTGGAGGCTCCGCAAGGGAATCGCCGTTGACATGATGCAAGTTCAATTCTCCCGACGTCAGTAAATCGGGAGATGTAAGCAAGCTCATTGCAGATGAAGATTCATCTGTTGGTTGGGAGAGCTCAGTGACTTCCACTATACTTGAGCGTGGCAGGATGGAAGAGACGGCTTCTTTTGTGCATCTTTGCAGTTGTATTTTTTCTCTTCGAGTTGAAGTACTTGTCATCGTGGTCACAATCTTTGATACAACTGACTCACTTGTTTGAGTTGAAGAAGAAGGAAGAACGTTGGATGAGCTCCCATTTGTACTGGTTGTTGTAACTTGTTGGAAAGTGATGAATGGCGTTATCCGCTCTCTCTCCTTCTCAAGCTCCTTGTCTCCTTCCTCGGACCTACGAGAGCGTATGAAACCATAATGTCACAATTAAAATATTTTGCATGGTTTGCTGCTTGATTATATCGCTCCAATTACTAAGTTAGCAAACTTACGTCAACAAAGTATTTATACAAACAAAGGACTCGACTTTCTGAGTAGTCTTGTTGAATTCTAGGTATCCCCTTGTACGCAAGTAAATAAGGGTTCCAGTTTTGGAACGTAATCTGTATACGCTATAGCCCTGGCCTTCAACGCTACTGAACACTGTAAATATAAGAATGAGCACATATTTATGAATGTTAACCTTTTGATCATTGCAAAACACTGCTTGCAGCCTCATTACTCAATTCATGCCTCATGATTTTAACTACTAATATAGTTAATATTCAGTTTTGGTTTTGGCTTTTATATATGAAACCATATTCCAGATTTATTATTATTACGTACTTTGTCTATTTGCAACTGTAGCCCAAGGGAGATCATCTTGATGAATAAAATTAAATGCGGACATTCCCATCACTTCTTCCGTCAAATAGCCAGCAACAAATGCAATCCTGTGGTCGGTGTAAATTATTCTTCCATCTGGAAGATGCCTTGTGACATACTCATCCTGAATAGCTTCCATCAAGGAAAGCTCTGTTATCCCTTTGTTTCTGAAAGGACGAGCCACGCAAACCAACAAAAATTCATCTGCTGTAGTTGATGAACAATCTGCAAACAAAATCATTAATATTTTGTGTGATCATTAATGCTTTTAACGAAGCAAAATCGTCAGAGAAAACCACTTTCACGAATAGTGAGATGACAAAGAAGATGAAAGTATAGTATATGGAGAAGCTTTGAAAAGGGATTCGAAGGATCCCGGAAGAGAGAATAAATATAAAAAGGTTTGAGTATGTTATAATAAACTAGGTAAAACCAGGGAAAGTATTGTCTCTGTGTTTTATGTTACCCCAAAAAACTTATTATTTACCTTTCTTTTTGTTCTTTTGATCCTTTTTATTTGATGGAGGTCGTAAAACTCCAATCATGTGTACTGTAACGTGCCGTGTGGGGTCTCCTCTAGCCATTGTTCTTTCCGCGAGGCGAATATAAAAAGATCGTCTTTCTCCTGACGACAAGCCTGACATCGCATCCTCCGGCCTTCCACCATAGAACGAAGGTGACCGAGGAACACACTCTATGGAAGCTTCACTTGACTCTCCATCAGTATCTAATTATTTTAAAGAAATAATAGATTTTAGTTGACCTTCGGCTTTAAGAATTACAACGAGTAATAAGATTTTTATGTGCTCCGTTTCCCTTCACTATAAAACTCTACTTAAACAAACTTCCCATAAAAGGATTATTGTGCGGTTCGAGGCGAATGGCATTGACTTGAGCCATTAAACTGGAAAGTTGGTGGCAACCGTGTAAAATGAGGATAAGTTTAAAGCTGGAAATCATGCTGTGTTTATATTTTACTTTTAAAAAACTAATTTTCTCTTGTACCAACTTTACCTTTTGGTTCGAATGGCTTGGACGGTTGAAGATGATGTCGTAGCAGCTCAACATCCCCATTGTGACAGATCGTATACAAAGACTGTCCCATAAGGTCTAATTGCGAATGACCTAAAAGTTTTTCTACCGTATCGGACACGTAAACTATTTTCCCAGATGAGGTGGCGATAAGCATAAAACCTTCCATACTATCCAGGAGAACTGACGAGAGCTGAGACTCGAATCCAGACGGTGCATACTTTGTTGTATTCTCCTTCTTTTGATTTTGCTTCAGACCTAAGGAATTCATCATATTTAAGCATATTTTAGTATCATCACATCATTACAAAATGTTTTGTGTTCCAAAGGTATACCAAGTATTTGTTTTTATTAGATAATAAGTTTGATGATGTGGGAAAAGCATTGTAAATCCAGTAAATGGGAAAACTTACTTAAATGAATTCGTAGAAAGTTTGCGGACAGTCGGAGAACAGACGTTTTATCCATTCGTTTAGTTGCCATTGCGACGATGGGGACAAGGGTGGACAGCTCGGCAATGTACATGTTGAGTTTGTCCCGTCGCATCTTCTCAGCCAGATTCCGCATGAGCCGACTTGAACTGTAAAGAGAGGAGAAAGGGTTCCAATTATAATCTCATTAATTCATTTAGTGGCATCCCTTGTTATTTTACACGTGCAAATACGGTCAAATAACCATAGATTACTATCATCACAAAAACATACCACACATACATCCCTGTTCCACTACCTTTCTAACTACTTTCCTTTCCATTCTTTACCTTTCCTTACAAAAGTACATATTTAACAAATTTATACGTGCTCTTTTTCTTGTTTTTATCTGTTTTTGAATCCATACCTTGTGCTAACTAAATATTTACTTTTAGACACGGGTGGGTGGTTACATATACATACACGGTTTGATGATTTCTCAGATTTTCCCTACCTGTTGGTGTTGTAAAACATGTCCGCTTTATACGTTTGCTTGCACTGACTGACATTATTATCGGCGAATATATTCATTCTAATCTCTTTCTTTCGGACGATTCTTCTATTATTTGTAGTTAAATTTGCATGACTTTAAATCTTAATACTTGAGGAAGCATTGTTTTCTCGTTCAGTTTTTATAAGGCGAAAGAAAAAAAACGCAGACAGATATTCGTAAATTACGCGTGGTTTAGTTCCGCGAATTCCTTTTAAAAAGCACAATCTAATCTTCTGACTAACTGCTGTTGACCATTGTTAATTCACCGAGGATTACATCTACAGCAAGTTCAGAAAAGACAAGAGAATAATAATACAATGTATAATTGTATACTTATGTATAATTATGTTGAATTGTGTTTTGCATGTACTTGGTAAGGTAATAAAATCACGTAACAACAAGTAGAGAGAGGCCTACTTGTGAAAGTAGTGTGGTATGCGGGGCCAAAGTCATGGCGAAATACTTAAAAAGCTTAGGTTTGAGAAAGAATGATGATAAATGTAAAAATAAATGGTACATTTTACTACTACACATATATTTATGGCACTTGCTACATAATGAATGCTTTTCCTTTTCCTTTCAAGTCATTGAATTTTTGCTTTATTTTTTATCATTTTACAGGAAAAGCACTAGTAAGTTGCTTGTTAGGCAGCCCAGGCAAGCAAGAAGAGAGGTTTTTAAGCTGTGTGACGTGTGGTTTGCTAAAGATAGCTGAGTTTTACCGTGGGAAGAAAGCAATTCCAAATGCCACGCAAGGATGATAATGAAGACGATGATATTATGATGTTAAAGATAATCATAATTACAGGATACCTATACCATTTTGCTGAAACCAATACTACATAATGATGATCATCATGCTTTGATCGATCTCAAAGCAGACGAATAAATTACCGTAAAGAACTCATAAACAAAAACTGATGAGATTCAATATTCAAAACTTACATTTTATCAGTGTGAATATGAACATAAAACATAATGTCCGTACCAAACAACAATGAGGAGTTTTGTTGGACACAATTTTTTATTCGTGCAAATTTGTTACGATGATGCAAGAAAATATCTTTGAAAAAATGGTTTTATTGCTTTTTGCAAAAAAATGTCCGTCTAATGACATAACCAATTTTATGTGACACGACAAAAAAAATTAGTATACAAAAATGTACATCGACTAGACGATTTGTTTTTCTTTTTAAAAATTGTTTAGCTTTCACCACAATGGAAACGCTGTATGTATAAGTAACAACCTTGACCAAAAAGGTTGCTGGAATTCCTGTATCAATCATTTTAACGCAAAAAGTTTAGTATTTAAGCCAACTTTTTTTTACATTGTCATTAAAATGGGTAATCCCTTTTTGAATTGTATATAAATGTACTTACAACTTTAAACCATTGTCTATTGAAGTTTATAAACTGCATTGAATTTTTGTAAGCCAACAAAAAATTTTAAAATGGTTTATTTAAATCGTCAAAGAAAACCATTTCCCAACCCCTAAAAGATTATTCTTGTTCGTTAAAACTGTACGAAACTTATTCCAGCGCACTTTTTGTTAACGTGTTGGAACATCCATATAAAAAAGTTCATGGAATGCTGTAGCTGGATTGGTGTATTGGTTAGCACGACGACCTGTTTTATGAAAAGGACAAAATCAAGGTCGTTTTTAAAGCCAGAGTAACAGACCATCCATAATGCTTTGTAAATACGAGAGCGAAGAATTACGAAGGAGATTGAATAGTGATGGTGATGGGGCTTCGAGCAAAGGTTTATTTTATATCTTGACAATAACACTCTCTGTTGCCTCTTTTTTTAGTATTTTCCTTGCAAAATACATTTTCTGCTTTGTTGGGCTCCCTCTCCAGAATTCTCCATTTGCCAATTGAATAGACATGTAGCAATTCTGTCATGTAAACTAATGTTTTTTACTGTTATGCTGTTGCTGTTATGCTACTCTCTGAGTGATAAAAAGCTACCTTCAAATTTGTATGTGTATGGATGGAGGGATAACGACGGTGAATGAGGCAGCTATAGTTAGTCAGGTTGGTCGTGGTCGTAGTGGAATAGAGACGTGGAGGAAGGTGGATTACCCTCTTCTCTGCTCTGGCTTTTTTGCACGAGAAACATGGAATGACTGGTATAAAGTGAAGTAAACAAGCAAAATATCGATATTACATTCATACAAGGAATATAGTTAGAAGGAAGAACAGCCAAATCAATCCATACAAAAATGTAAAGTAAGTTAACGTTTGGAGACCTTGAGAAAAATCAATCGGGAAAAATGAAAAATACTGTTGAGCGGCAGCAGAGAGTTTGTATGTAGCACGCCATGAACATTTGCTTTGCTAGGTTAAACCATTCCTATCATACTATCAGCTCATGCAAAATTATGAATTATGCTGTACATTATAGAATCGAAAAAGACTTCTGGAACAGCAAGTCAAATTCTCTTCAGTGAATAAATTTAATGAATGATATTTTGAAAAACAGTTTTTCCATAAATATAACGGGTTAACTTTTGCCGTAAAGGACAGGAGGTGGACAGCAAAATGTTGTTGGAAATAATCAACTTGCCAATATTATACTTACGATTATATATTTTAATACATTCATGAGAAAGTAAAACTAGCATTATTTCAGCAAAACTCGCCATATGCGTTGCTTATAAACCTTTTCAGTTAAGTTTAGTTAAGAATTTTTCACTCTCTAGTATTAAGTATAAAGTGAAATTTGGACAGACTATGCGGTAACTGCGACTCTATTTTTTATAATGCGACTTTTTATTTTTCACTAATAAAAATATACTTATGATAAAAAGAAGCAATTAAATACCTGCCTGCATTTATCTTATCATTAGGAACATAGCACATTACATAACCATAACTTGGTTAGCAAACATGTTTTTCCTCTCAAATGTGTTGTTTCCATCCACAAGTGCTTGCATTTAATTATTAACTTTAAATGATGGATTACATTGTAATAAAAACAGCTATAAAAGGTCAAAAAGAGTCCCGACAAACAAATTGATATTTTGTATAAAAATGCGCAACTGTAATGACATTATATACCAAATGCCGTCCTAACGTACACAGATCATAAAATTTAACAGCGTTTAAGATAACAACTACAAAAACATTCATCTTTTCGTTGTGCAATAATTAATAATTAAATGCATGAATACTTTGATTATGCAGGTTACCAAAAAGATGTTTAAAATATGTTTTTACGGGGATGGTATTATGACAACTCTCTCCTACCTTCTTCTTGACTTTTGGAAATTCAAAGTTTTTAATTGTGTAGACAAATTGACAATCGATATTTTTAAAATGGAACTCAATTATTATGTCCGCCGTATTAATATACAAGCCACAAGGTTTAGTTATTGCAACTCAATCTACGAAAATATTTATTTCATTCAGTTGATAGCGCCATAAAATAACACTATTTGGTATTTTATCTATTGGTAGAAAGGCAATCTAGTTATAAAAGTATTGTTGTTATTGTTATTGTATTCCAAGAAGACTGACTCACTTTTAATTGCTACTTAAGTTTCCAAATAAGGCTGCCGCTTACAAATCACACGAAGTTACTTGAAAAAGCAGGAACCAACCAATTTCTACTTCCCTACCATTATTTAACTGCTTTCATTCAGTTTTCCCATCAATATTTGTAACATTTAATGAATGTCAAATTCTTTGGTTTGTTATTGCTTCCTAATTGGCGTTTTTATGAATTTCGGCAATAGTTATCGATTACATGCATCTCACTTTTGTTTCCGTAAATCCTCAATATTTTTCATACTTTCTTTGCTTCCTAAGCAATATTTATTAAGGCTACAATAGCAACCTCATTTCTATGCAAGGACAAGGACTACATTAGGAAACCATTTTCAGCAAGAGCCCTTAGATAATACTATTAATACTATATTGATTGCCCCATTTGTAAATCTTTGTACCTAACAAATGCATTGGAATTGCACATAATTTAATGTTTTGTGTTCATTACAAGCTTCCAAGAATACTTTCTATTCCCCAAACTCTACCGGGAACGATTCAGTAATGAGATATGAGAGTGTTGCATTATAGTAGCATGTTATTACATGCTTAATTATCTACTCTATTTCATTACGATATTTGTTTCGTTACGAATAGTTGGATACTATAATTATATTTCAGATCAGCCATACACGATTATGAGAATGCTCAAATTGTATGGGGATTTCAAAAATATAAAAATAACTGCTCATGAGAGTGTTAGGTAGCCGTAATAATATGCTGACCGTGAGAAGGCCAGTGTTGAATTGGTGCTCCTTTTCTGAAAGTCTTGTAGAAAGGCTAATTATAAGTCGGTCCTGCACAACAGCGTCAAGCGTATGCTCACTCACGATTTACAACTGATATTTACTGCACCTTTTCCATTTCATACTATATTAAAAATTCCCTCAAAATCAGTAGCGTATCCTGCTCTTTATTCATGTTCGTATTTTTACCCAAGATTTTTTAAATTAGTTCTGACTGAAATGATAACTTAAATTAATAAAAGATTTTGTAAGACAGGTTTTTCCTTTGTTTCGGTGTTTTGACTCGGCTGGTTTTTGCTGCTGTTGCCTGACCAATATATCTCGTAATAATTCACCTCTTTTAATAAATATATCATTTTGCCCACCGACGCTCAATAGGGAATGCAAATGTATTCATAATAATGGCAATAAACACACAGTTTATGAACAATCAAAGTCATCTTTTGAGGATGGAGACAAAGGTACATGATTTTTTGACAGAAAATGCATAAAATATCTCAAACTTTTATATGAAGTTTAGCAAGAAATTATTATTATTGTAATAGGCTTCTCAACATATTAATCTTATTTCTGATAAAGCACGTCCCCATCGGTGGGGGATTAGCTAGAAAATTGATCGTGATCATCGCCTGTACTAATGTAAAGGACAGAAAAGAAAGATAGAGAACAGAAAAGAGAAAAGCATATACCGTAACGTTATTTGAACCGGTACCCTTAAGATTTAAGTTATTTTCCTTATTTTCATAAAAAAGTTGCTGCAGATATTATTTGGTTTGTATTGAGTGAACGAACAGGGAAAATAACTTTATTGCCTTAGCTTACTGGCAATAATGATGAATGATCATTATGTTTAGCTTGTGTAGAATAATGATATGATCAATCAGGTATAATTGATAAAGTTTATTTAAGTTCCACGTTACGTTTTTGATGTTTTTGTTCTATTTCATTTTTTTTACTTTTTTATTGAGCCTAACTTTTCAAAGAAGAAAAAACACGTTTGAAGTGAGGATTGAAAATGTGACGTCAACAAGACAGTCGTACTATCTCCTCATTTTCTTTCTTTTTACTCTTCTTCGATTTCATCTGGCTTTGTTAAGCTGTCTTCTGTATTAAATTGTTTTCTACATGCACATACAAATGCGAGGAGAGGAATTTGAGTTTTTTTGAAAAATTATGTTTCAGATAAAACTACATGTATACTATTGTAGCTATTCAACAATATGTACCTAGTCGTTATGTATATTGCAAGCCATTTTGCTTTATGTTAATACACAATTGTAAATAAATTTTGAGTACTCATCAATCTTGTAAATATATATAATTTTTGGTCTGTACAAAAGTTGTTTATGGCTGGGTAATCGTTTTAAAACACTCCAACAAATAAAAATATTTTTGGTTAAATAATAAGGTAAAAACTATGAAAATACGATAATATTCTTTTATTATACTGCTAGACTGTCGTGATAAAAACTACGTGAGCTTGTTTGAAAGTAGGAATAATATAAATGCATTTTCTGTATTCACAATAATAAAAATCGTGTGAAATTCCTAGTCTGCTCTACTTTAATTGTCAAGAGCATGTATGATCAATACTTATCATAATTTTTTGCCAGGAATGGGTTAAATAGTTCCTTATGAATAATCTTTGATCAGTAAATAAATTCCAAACCTTGTACAAGGAACCTATGAATGCTACTTTATTTCTATACTTGCCTCTTATTTTTATTCTGCACTGGATGAAAATGTTCAAAGTTTTTTTCTTATTGATGTAAATTGTTCAGAGCAATGGGATACTTCACATATTAAAATACACCAAAACCATTTCTATAGTTCAATCTGTAACTGATCTGATTTGTTGTGTACAACAATGATATTGTATAACGTGCTTAATTTTAGTACATTTCATGAATTTTTAAAGAGCCCCATGCAGGCAACAACATACGCAATACGTTTTTATTATTTAAAGATTATCCTTATTGCTTTTTACCAATTAACATTCGCCAAATAAGAAACAGGCCATCGTGTATTTTGGTTTTAAGTTTTATTGCTTGTAGTTTGGCCCATAAGCAAAAGGGTATGTACATCTTATTTTATTGAAGAAAACTAATAACCAATGCACAAGGAATATAAAAATAAAAATAAACATGCACAAGCTGCAAGATCCATCAAATAAATGGAATATGGGAATAGAAAAAATGGAAATTGTGTCATTGTACTGATTTTATGGACAAATATGAGCTTCTATAAATACAATGGGAAGGTTTGAATGATTCATCATAGTATCGCATCTTTCAAAAAAAGTCGATGATGGCGGAGTTATTGCCGATGAGATAAGTTGATAAACAACAAACAAGTGAGAAACGCTTCTCCATGACTTGAAGAGTGGTCTAAATACGTTCACACTAAGTAATTTCCGTTGAAAGAAGGATGTAAGCGTGATGATAAAAGATTTTTTCAGTGATAGGATGGAAACAGTTAAAAGATGTGAGTTTAGATAAGGCAAGGTCTCAAGTAGTGTTATGTTAATTTGGTCGCATGTAAAGTAAAAACAAAAAAGATGTAATAGCAACATTAAGTACATGATCAAAGATGAAAAGATGCATTTATAGTGCTGAATTTATTTGCATTCTTGAGTAATCATTACGAGAATTGCCAATGACAGATATTCTGTATTATCAAATCTATGGGCGACAAAATGACAAAATGCATCGTCATTCAACTGTGTGCTTTCCATTTTTGCTTCATTTTGCAGTTGAAAAGATTAAGAGATGTTAAACTATTATTCACTAAATATTTTATAACTATATCACATCTTTCTATAATTGGAAAGAGGGAAAAACATAAGAGCTGGCCAAATCATATAAACAGTTGGATAAGCTATAGCGCTGGTGCATAACTGACGAGAATAAAATAAGGATTGAATGATACTTTCGATTTAATTATGAATTTATTTTTGAACGGAATATTCAGATGAAAGGATAAATACGTAAAAAAGGATGTGAAATGTAGAAGAGTAGACCAAGGAAGGTCAAGAAGCACACATAGAAGCTAAGCTTCGTAATTGAGTACAGAGTCAGCACAACAAATTCACTGTTATTAGAGGAACTTATCAATGTTTACTCACTTTGTATTCCAACGGAGCTAAGGAGATTGAGTTTTCTGGGGAGTTAGGATTGTGGTAACTCTAATCATAACCTTGTATTCCAAGAAGGAAATGTAGATTTAGCAGAAAATCTGCTTACTCCACTGAATTTCATTCTTTTCACATCAATGACAAAAATGGTCTCATGAGTAATGTAACCGAAATCAATCTGATCATGATGATGACAATGTCTGAGAAGCATATGACAAATCCTAGTATTCTCAAATGCTTGTTTTGTAGTATAACAAACGAATCTTATTATTTGGTTCGGAATGCATACAAAATATGACTTTTTCAAGTTACACCTATATGTATATAACGCAACAATTCTAGGTTGTAGACGGAACCACAGATGCATCAAATAGCAAATCATTCAGGCAAGGAATGTGGAAGTAATTAACTAGGACAGCGAGTGAATAGAAATTGATATGGAAAAATTACGGAGTAAAATGCGCTAGTTCGTAGATATTTCAGATGACATAATTGTAAATTGAAGCAGTGGAAAGTAATTGCATGGAATCCGGTAACTCTCTTGGCTTTTCATGATTCCGTCATCATTGTCATCTTTTCGTTGTCATTATAAGCTCCGGCGAAAAGCAAAGGAAAGCGACTCTGCAGGAAGTCACACGATCTTTAAAACATCTCAATTTGTTTATGAAAGAAAAAAGTCGTTCAAATAATTTGTGAACAACCGCAACTCTGTCATTCAATTTTGTTTCAAGAGACCTCTCTGTTCCCGTGAAGGGGGTAGTATGAAGAAATGTATGAAACCTAAAATCAGCTTTTCTGTTTAATCTCATTCATTTATTGAAATGTTGAGGCAGCACCGCTAAATTTATCATTTTGTTTTTATTCAACAAATAGAATTTCTAAAGTATGCATACATAAAAGCGTGTGATCCTTCTTTTCAACACCTACTCATTTTAAACACGACCATTCTTAACATTATTTGCAAATTGTATAAGTCCATCTTGATTTGTCCAAACAAAATATGAAAAATATTTCAAATTTATACGCCATGCTAACATAGATTCAATTTAAGGCTGCATGGATACCTTATCATAATATTTAACGTTAAATATAATTCAAAATAAAATAAAATCCGATATTTAAGTAAGTACTTATTATACTTTCTTGCAAAATTACTTTAAAAATTAAGCCAAAGAGCTCCCTTCTATGTCAAACCTATTATTTACACAGCCTGGAACAAAACACAAAAGAAAATCATCAGTAGTCCTTAATAACCGGTAATAAAGTCTTCCTGGGTTACTTTTTTGCTTGAAATATCAGCCACGTAGAACATATAATTTACTAATGATGATTACACAAGAAGAATCTTTTATTTTCTCTGTCTGGTTAGTAAAATGATACTTAAAATATGCTAATGAATAAAAAGACTTGAAGTATAATAAACAGTTTCTGGAGTTTTTAGCGGTGGTTGGTAAAACCACAGTTACAAATCCTACCTTTGAAGTATTGACGCAATCATGGAAACTGTTAACAGGTTGCTAAAGCATCAGGCAAAATCGTTTGTCATTTCTTGTATACAAATAAACATGGCATGAATGATGGAGATGTTAATACCAATAATGATTCAATTATTCAATTTATCCTGCCAGCTACGTAGTTACGCAAAAGTTTGCTCTTCTTTTACTTTTTGCAAGTGAGATGAAAAAGGAACTTATCCTGTGAATTAAATCGAGTTTTAAGCTGCCACGCAATGTTATTTTGCTTACACTGGTATATACAGGATTCAGTTTGAAATATAAACACTGGTGTCCAAGTCTAAATTCTACTTCACTGTTATGGAAAATAAAGACAAATATGTTGTTCTTGTTGAATTAAAAGAAAGTATTCCAAAGATAGCTTTTAAAGTGAATAAAAATCTCATTGATGTTATTATTAGTTTCATACATGAAAGCAACCAATTATAAGCCAGTAAAAAGGGCTACCAACCAAGCTTAACAATATTTTTGAATTGAAAATCATGAAGGAAATACAAAGGTGTTTTATTCACTACTTTTGCGTTTGATTTTTAACGAAGTTATGAATGTAATCTTTTCAAATTCCAAACTATTTTCATTCTAAAAATAAACCAAGCAAAAACTAAATCCAGACCATATTTTTACGAATTCCAGAATGAGTTAAACAAAATTTTGTTATATTATAGTAAATCATGCTAACACGTAATAAGCAGGAACTGTTTTCGGTAAAGTAGTCTATTTTAAATCAAAGTTGCTATAACTAACTAATCGAATCGTAGGTAAGCTCTTTGGAAATCACTTTTACCACTTTCTTCAATAGAAGTATTCGCCTATAGAAATAATTGTCATTTATGTATTGACAGAAGCTTCATAATTCTTTCACGACAACAATTCAGACCAGTTCAATCCCTTCGTGGCGTTGCTCTCATTTCTCATGTCTACGTGGTAATACATTTATTCCAATATATCAACTAAGAATATAATTAAGATTTAAATATAAACCATAAAAATGTTTTTATTTGTGTATGATGACAATAAAAGTAGTCCCTATTAATATGATTTACTATAATTTAACAAAGTTTGCCCATGTTTGACACATTACTTATGTGGTATTATTGAGGCATCATCATTATTTCTTCATTTTTATAACCGTACAATTTGAATACACTTTAAAATATCTTTGAAAATTTGTAAATGTACCTAAATTTTATTCTGAAATTTTCAATTTAAAACTTTTTATTGATGATAGATACATATTTGCTCTTAAAACGAACCACAAAAGAAAAGTTTATAAATGCATTCAAGCATTTTGTAGTTTCACATGACGTCAATAAACTCATATTGGATATTATATTTATTGCTGTTTTGCAGGTAGAATCGTATTAAAGTATAAAAGATATTCTGCATAATCAAAAAATATTGGAAGTAACGCAGACAGACAAAAAAGTATCGAGCAATCTTTCTCATTTGATATTTATTATGTGTTTTGAAAAAGGCGATAAAAATTATTCTTTAGCCCGCAATTACCAGTTCAATTGAAATGAAGACGTGCTACACGGGATAAATTGCCAAAACTGCAAATGATTTGCAAGCTGTAATCCCTCCAAAATGTTACAAAACACCGACAGTGTGATGGCTGTGTTTAGAATTATTTTTATTATGGAGCTTTGACTATTTGGAGGAAGAAAAACAAAGCAATTATGTTCACACGGTGTATCACAAAATGGTAGATTTGCTTCGTTAAGCTAACGATCAACATAATGATATCCATTAAGTTTTGAATGGAATTGCAGATTATTAATCCAACTGCTCTGCAAACCGTACAATGTATATAAAGAAAAAACGTAGCCAATTTTTTCTAGGTAGGTACCTATTTTAAATTTGGTTTTAAAACAAGTTGCCTTAATTGTTGGGTAGGCACACTACTGATCCGTCAAGCGGGACACATAATATTGTTTTAAACCCTGATCCTGTTTTTAAAAAATGAAGCGCAGGTCAGTGATCAAGTTGAAAAAAACAATGGCTATAGTATAAATATAGTAGTAAATTCATTCTACACCTCAACTTAAGTCTACTCTTTAACCTCAAAATTAATACTGCCAATTATTAAATTATATCTAAAGATCTACAAAAATACTTGCGAAAAAAACACAAAATTTATTTAACTCGGTTTTTGCTTTTTAGGTCCCACAAATACGTTATAAATACAGCAATATACCATTTTCCTAATTTTTGCATTCATTAAAATTCTAATCCTTAGCCCGCTTTATTTTTCTGAATAATATGCAAAATATTTTTATGGCCCTCTGCAAAAATCTTATTGTCGTAGATTCCATTATAAAGGTTAATCTACTGTTTCGTGCGCGACAGATCGGAATAACAGCTACCCAGAAAGCGGTGACAATTTATATCTTGCATCTTGTAAACTCTCATGCCAAGCCATTGGAGTATTGCTATTTTTTGTGAAGTGTTGGAGGAGAAATCCCAAATGGAGTTCCGTAATGCGGTTTTAAAGACAAAAATCTTTTTTAAAAAACAATGATCTGAGCTTAATTTCTCATGCGAGAGAGAATATATACGTATAAAACAGCAGAAAGAAGGAAAGAAAATTATCATCGATTATAGTATCACTGCAAAAAATGTCTGAACAGCGACCAGGCAAGGAAGCAAAAGCACGTATAATTTTTCAATGCAAGATAATTCTTCAAATCACGAACAGATACATTCTTAATGTATTATACGTAGTAATGACATTGTACTTTTTGCGGATTTTTGCAAAAAAAATCGCTCATGTAATTTTTGAAGATTTTCTTCTTTTTTTGCAAAATTACTCTCTACTTACAATATTTGGTTGAAGTGGCAAAAATAATTGCTTTAAGATTCACATCGCACATCTCTGTCTTCATAACACGATAGAACATTCACTCAAATGTACATATGCCATTTGGCAGCCCCTTTGTGTTTAAATATTATAGCGTGATGCTGAGCATTAGTTTGGCAATGGTGGCTTTGATGAGCAGTATCATCATCGTGATAATCAACACCAGCACTGCGCATCGAGTCGTTGTCTTCAATCATAAAAAGAGAAATATACAGTGCATTAAGATTTTGTTAGAACAAGGTAGAGCAGGTAGGCCAGAAACCACTTTTATTCCACAAAAATAATACATTTGGTAAAATAATCAGAGAAAGATATAAAGTCTGCAAATATTTTTCTTTTCTTTTTACGCTAAAAATCTCATCTCCTCACTTACCTACCTCTACATAGCAATAATGACAGTGTTACGTGTAAAATTTATGCAACACATATTTATTATCCACTATAAAAGTACAAACAATGCTGCTACATTTAAATATCGCAAGAAGGTGTTCTTCTCTTCTCTACTGACTGGCTGCATTTTTTCCATTACACCGTTTTATTTCTCTGATGAGACTGGTTTTGACTACAATATTCCCTGCTTTTCTGCAGGTTTTTAAAAAAACTGCTACACACTTAAAATATTTTAAAAAAGCTGAAGATAGGGAGACCTTCGTTCACTCTACAAAATATTTCCACTATATATCAAATATTATTTTAAGGCTTTGCAAATTTGAGTTATATTTTCATCCCCCTTCGTTAAACTTTCCTTCCTAATTTGCAATCGGCGATCGATTTTATATTTTAGTGTCTACAAAAAAAGCATGCAAATACTGCAGATGTTTTAAAAATCATATCAGCGCTTATTTTTATGTTTGAATAGAAGTATAGAGAGTAGCAAGGTATTCGAAATCATTGTAATATTAAATAAAAAAGTAGTTTCTTTTCTGAACTACCTAACATCTAAAGTATTTGTTATTCTCCGTCTGAATTCAATTTATGAAGTTCTCAATAGCTCTCCAAGTGATGGGTCAAGATAAAACCTTGCCTGGCCAATCTTATGTAATTTAGGTCTTTCTCATAACTAGGCGAAGCGCATCGTACATTGGAAAAATAATTTCTTTTACTTTCAACTTTTGTTGCAAAACAACAACTTCGTGTGGGTAACAAAATAGTAAAAATATATACTTTGGTATGAATATGATGATAATGGCAATAGTATGGTCAGTGGTCATCATAAAAACGCTAGCAAAATAATGACGATGATTACGTGAATAAAGTAGAAGTAAAATACTTTTTCATGTCTCCAGATTCTAGGTTTGAGTGCTTGGAAAACCCTACAGTTTTTCTCATATAAAGATTATCTTCTATCGTCATGTATTTTTTTTTATAAAAATACGTAGTTTGCAATTTTTCTTGTAAAATTTTTGGTGCCTAGTTTTTATAAAATGGCAGGGTGGTGGAGCGCTTTAAAATGATGAGTTCTTACACTGTACTTATTTGTACGCAAAAGAAAAATTAATGCGCACATTGAATTCAATCGAATTGATAGATCAACCATGGGGCAGAGGGTTTGGATGGTTACAGCGATGATGTATCCAATGATTTGTGGATTGAAAGTTAATTTATTTTGAGTACAAAGTACGTACCCAGTCCAGCAAGAACAGCTTACGACAGCCACTATATTATTACTGTACATACGTAACATAAGATCAATTTTTATTGAAATCTTGATTACTGCACGGTATTCGGCCAGATTTAGAAAATATTTGTAGCAGAATTGGTTCATCCTATAACATATCATTACAGTTCTGGAATGGTCGAGTGTGTATAATCCAGAGAAATGAATACATTTAGGTAGATAGATATATTTATACCCAAACTGATTAATAAGTTATGCATTATCATTGCACAATCAAGTATAGAGTGCGTGATAAGCGAATGACTGGATTGTTAGCACTGGAAATTAAACTTTAGTACCCTGTCACACACATCACCCACTAATCATAAGATGTCGATAAGTAGCAGCATTTTGGGTTGCCACTTCATTCAGGCAGATACGGGTGACATTAGATAGGTCAGAGAAACAACTTCCAGTTTCCCAATGCATCTGATTTTATTTACACGACGAAATAAAAATACCTTGTTTTTGTAACGTAGAAAACATCATCCAAGTTTTAAACCACCATATCACGATTATTATCATTATTCATTTATAAAAAATGTATCATGATGATCATTGAGTTAGTGTGAACCAGTTCTTTATATATTTAGCAATGGCCTCTTCACATAATATTTTCATTTGGTCAAGTTTCCAACCAAACTCTGATAGTCCCTGACCAGTTTTTGCAACTTTTGTCCATAGTCCAGCCAGGTACACGAAACATCATTGAATGCCCAACTCATCAACAACATTATATCAGCCTGGGTGGGGGATAATGATGATGATAAATGATCGGCTCATAATATTATGCTATATATATGCTGTAACAACAACAATGTAGGATCGGTTAGCTATAAGCTGTAGCTTAACCTGAAAGAGTATTGCAGTTAAGTCGGCTACTACGTTAGAATTTCGTGTTAAGACCATAAATTGCTAGGGATTAGTACTATGCGAATAGTAGCAAGTTTTTTGTACTGTTTTACTTGATTACTAGTTCGTCAGAGCTAGTTTGAAAAACAACTTTCAACAAAATTTGATTCGCTAATAAGTTAGACGTTTTTTAGATTCCATTACATTTTTATTTAATACGTTGTCTGTAGTGGTGGATAAACTAACACTGTATTCTGTGCCTGTATCACGATGCCACTGCCTGTCTTTCCACAACATTAATAACCGTCATTAACTTCGCGAACGCGCAGACTATATACGCAATATATCCCAAGTTGCTATATACATATCCCAAGAAATGATGCAATTACTATTTACGCGTTCGATTTTACCTTGCTGGCTTAAGAAACCATCTTCGGCATGAGTTTTTTGCCAATCAAAATAGACAATGTAATACTTAGCAAATTGACGCTAAAATTAATTTAGCATACTGAATAATATTTTTATCGTCTTCAGAACTAATATTTATCATCGGGTTCCAAGTCTTGCTAGTAGTGAAGTGATGGATAAACCAGGAATGTTTACGACGAATTAAAAAATCGAACAATTTCTACGACTGTGATTATTTTTAAATGAAAACGCGGCATTCACAGTATTTACAATGCAAAAAATTATGAAATTTTTATGAAACCCGGAAAAGGTATAAAATCTGGTTTATTACAAAATTTAACAGCTACTGAAAGTTATTTGAGCATAAATTTCAACAAACTATAACTACAAGGGACAAAATAGTAAAACTGACAAGAAGGTCATAGTAATAACGTTGCAAGAAATTACAACGTACACGCATTATAGAAGCCCATACACTTTTCCACGAGCCCATCGGAAAATATAAAACAACTTATTTATCCTAAACATGAAACTTGAACATGAATAGAACATTCAACTTCCGCAAAAAGCCTTGTAACTAATGAAGGACAGTGATCAGTCAAATATAATTTTGAAATATAATAATAATAAAAACTATTTTAAAGCCCCGTCATATCCACTCATCAATGGTATATTAAAACTACACCAAATTTCTCATAAAACAGAGTGCCCCACGGTTTCCATTTCCCAAACGTCATAACCAACAAAACAATGATTTTAAAATAACTGTATTCTCTCAGTTTTATGAATTTCCTTTAGGGTGTACGTAGGCTTTTTGACGCAATTATTTTACAATATAAAACTGTCATCAAATTTCCATATACCTAGCTTCCGACATTCGTTTCAAAAACACTGGAATAAAAGACAAGGCTCTCTATAAAAGTTATGTCAATTACCAGCAATTGAAACTGAGAATTAGTTTCCTGTTTTGGTATCAAATGATCATATTACACCACCAAAAAATGACATTTTCCCGGTAACCATTTTATTTCTTGTTTTTGAAATATCGCGTTACCGTATTTTTGCTAAAGGTTGTTACGGCAGGTGGCAGGACATTTGAATTTATTACGTGTTGCTGCACATGAAAGCAGGTGAATCTGATGGAAAGTCGAGCTAATATTTTGACGATTCTATTCGGACTGAAGTATTCTGAACTCCCACTGATTCAGAAATGTATTACGGTAGGTATAGAATGTTTTTTACATTTGGCTAAAGTTCAGCCTCGTGCTTCTTTTGTTTTCAATTTCCAAGGAACTTATTTCAAAGCTCCTGGAATTTGGCGTGTTTTTGTACTACATTTTGCTAGGATTTGACTGAACTTATACATTATCAAATCCACTAAGACAAACAAATCTTCATCATAAAAGGCTTATAGCATACAATAAAGCCTTTTATTAAGAAAGCCTTTAGGTAGGATTTATACATAAAAGGTGAAATCAACAAGGTTATTCCTTTGATCAACAATGAAAATAGACAAAGCTCATTAAATGAATAACTGGAATAATATGGAGCTAATAACTATCAACTATTACTATAGCATATTTGTAGTTTTAAGTGTCTACATTTTCCTTAATGTACACTTTTCGTAAATCGATTGCAAAATTCACCATTCCTTTTTAAAGGATTTCATAATTTAAAAAGATTGAACTTAAGGTGTTCAGTCACTTCCTTCTAGAATTAGAAGACTTCGCGTGGTATTACAAAACAATACCAGACATACAATACAGGTAAAATGAAAATGGCTGAAGGATCATCTAACTAAAACAGGCAAGTGACAGCTTCAAGGGGCACGCTTGTATGTTTCGTAGGAAACAAAGGGAATGCCTTTACTTCTTATCTTTATTCTGGTACAATACAACTTACCGTGTTGAGTGTATGTCCTTCCAATCAACTTTTATGTGAGACAAGCGAAAGGAAGGCCAATTCCCAATATGCATGGAAAGTTTTACGAACACAGAGTAAAAGTAAAGCTGAGAATTTCCAAACTTTCCCATCCGTGGATTAATACAAGTTGTCTCTATAAAGAATATCGTTATGGTGAAGATTGAGTTAGAGACAGAAGAATACATGGTCAAAATGAAGATAGAAGGAGATATATGTTTTTGAATGAATAGAAGGTTATGGAACATCTGGTTAAGATATTTACGTAAATTTCCTCATACATATTTTTCAACCAAATTCATACAGAGTAACATATTATAACATTGATCTCGAAGAACAATAGTCGTAGTAGTTGTGGAGCTCAACAAACAACATAAAAGCTGCTTTTCCTCTTCTCCCATTAAACAAAAACTGAGGTATACTAAAAGCAATACGACATTATTACAAATTTTCGGAGAAATCCGTTTAGTTGATAATGGTGCTAAATGAATGACATGGCAACCCAAGCCACCATCTCGAAGAGGGGAAAAGTCAGGTAAGCTGAAAAAATAGTCGACGAATGTATAACGAAATAATTTTCGTTAGATAATCAAACAATATGCCTCGTGTGTAAGTTGGAATCAAAAAGGCAATGAAAAGGAAAAGGTTGAAAGAGGAAAAGCGAAAGAGAGAATTCCAATCTTTTTAATATATATGACTGGCTCGCAATTACGATTTACTCAAACAAACTTAACTCAGGTACGTCATAGAGAAGGTAAGCAAAAAGACAAAATTCCACAATGGCGCATATAGTGAAATATGCTCTCCTTCCCCTTTAAAACTGCTTTCTCGGCAGTCATGTGTTAGAACACGCGTTTGCATTTGTATTAGAGAAAGCATCGGAGCGGAGGAAGAGAAAGTAGACAAGCTTACATCAAAAGGCTTCTCTCCTACCTACCTATCTACGTAACGATCTATATAAAAACTATGTTTGGCTCATCTTTATATTCTTATATAGGATATACCCATTAGAATCAGGTAACCAAACACGAGAGAAAAATAGGCTACTAACACCCATGTAGAAAGAAGGGGCGAAAAGTTAAAAAACAAGGTAATTCTTTGGACTTTTAAACCCATTGAAAGCAACAACATTTCCAGGAAAAGATTTATCATTTCATAAATTGAAATACAGTCGCTCATACGGATAGAAAAAAATATGATTTTAGTAAGAAAAATATCTTGTTTTCTTTATCATGGAAGTATTATTTCAAGCTTACTGAATGAATTATTGAAAATTTCAAAATCGACTAAATTTATTTGGAAAATATTCCACCAAGCTTAATCTCAGTTACGATTCCAACCAAACTATTTTTATAGACTCTGAGAAAAACTTTTTACTTTTCATCAATTTACATGAAAGTAACTGTTAGCCTACGTCTTTGCCTTGAATGTACAATCATTATATGTATCAGACTTTTAGCACAAATCATTGTGTATGTTATTTATAAATAATAAATATATGCTGAACTATAACTTTTTGGTAAAATAAAAACTGTCAATAACGCAATTTAGAAGTGTTTGAAGTTTGTTTGCATATCTATTAGACATACTCCGTATGAGTAGAAAAGTGAGACAGCATATATAACTATAGAGTTTTATTAAATATGCTGCATTTTGTATAGTGGTGATAGTAAATATGAATGTGGAAGGTAAACTAGTCAATTATCTTTGCATTTCCGTTACTTAAGTTAGCCTAATTTTATTTATTATGTGTTGTCTAGTTGGCAGACCTATGCGGGACTTGTTGCTCTGGTCAGCATCAGGCCCAAATAAAATACTGGATATTGTACCTTGGATCTTGGAAGTCAAAGTAAAACTCTAATCGCTCTAATTCTTCATGACATATATATCATAAGATAATAAAATGCTAAAGATTAGGTTTGTACAGTAATGACCGCCTTTTTATACAGCAATTATAATATTAATTGCTCTTTGTTTATTCATTTACTGCCCACATCATGCCATTTAAATTTCCCGATTTTTAAAAGAAATTTCAATTGTCTATCTAAAAAGCAAAACGAACATAATTTACTAAAGAACATACCAGCAGTAAACACAATCTCGATTTTAATTTCAATTTCATACAATTTAAGTTAATCTAGTGAACGGATTGTAATTAACTAATACAATGAAAATTCCAGAGTGTTTTTGTTATTTCGTGGTTTCATTATTTCGTGTAACAGTGAATTTTAACAATTTTCTGTAAATTACAATCGCTATTCATCTGTCCCATAATCAAAAATAAAAAGGCGAACTTGAGCAGTTTTTAAACTATTTTGCACACTTGTGCGAAAGAGCAAACCAAACGTTTCCAAAGAATTGTTTTTGCAGAAGTGGGAATTTTTCCATTTTGATATTACGCAGTGATTTTGTACAATCATAATTGCCTGACCTTCATTGCCTTTCCAAAAAAATTCGTCTTATATAATTTAAAATTTTTAATCTAAAAATATAGGTAAACTGTGGGAATTGTTGCATTGCAGCAATAATGGACCATTGTTTTCCAGCTAATGAAAGATAACATTTGAGTAAATTTCATTCACATAATATGGATATTTTTGTTTAATGTGTCTTAAGATCAATTGTCTCTGTCCATCAACAACTATATAAGTGATTTAATTATGCTTGTGCTTGAGAGACGTGTTGGGTTGAGACATTTTTATCATTCAAAGAGATTATTATAACTTGCAACCATGTGATTAACGATAATATTGTTACTTTAATTAAATACAGTTAAAACCCGACTATCGCTTATACAAAAGTAACAATAATGAGTCCTTATATTATGCATGATTGGCACAGTACAATTCCATTTGATAAAAATTGGAAGATAAGAATCATCTACATTATTATTGAACTGTATGAAGGATTGTTGAAGGGGAAACAACTCTTATTAGGAGATAATAATGCGATAAGAATTATTAAGATATTAAAAACCATCTATCTGCTAAGGCTGAACGTTGCACATGAATCTCTTCTCTATAAATTGAAAAATGTGAATTGGTTAATATCATATTTTCATCATTTAAGTAGCCATTTCGATCAGTCATACCAATTGAGCAACAAATAAGATCTAATCTTAAAACTGCAATTGATTTTGTTATACAAAAACGTTTAAAATATGATCCCAGTCTAAATATTCACTGAACAACGTTAAAAATGGTTAAATTCTTGATTCGACGGAACATGCTCTACTTTGATCAAATTTGACTGGTAGACTAGTACTCAGAAACCAAACCACTCTTGATATGCATGATCTGATTATTTTGCAATCCGACAGAACTCAACAACTTTTGAAATAAATATATCAAAGTCAACACCTGGTTATGTGTTGTTGAAAACGAGAGAACGAGGAGATAATGGAATGAAAATTGTTATCAATTTAAACAGAGATGGGATATGAGATGGATGACGCATTTTACATAAATTCAAATTTAAAGTCCTTGAATATATAAGCTAAACTGAAAAACATTTCGCCGGCCCCTTTCCAATACTTGTTTACATGAACAATCATGCATCGTCAACATCAACAGTTTTTTCGACACTTTTGTTCATTTTTTTTGAATTATGTAACAGTCAGCAAAAATGAATATCAACAAAACACTTAAGCAATAACCTACATCAATGCAAAGTCAGGAGTTTAGGTTAAAAAATAATTGTATGACTCCAATTTAGCATAATAAACCAAAACTATTGCATTCTGTACCCGAATTTGAACAAAAATAGCTTAAAATGATAAGCTACAAATAGTACCTTGAAATTCTTTAACTACGTAAAAATAGATAATCTTACTTAATTAATCATACTATAATATTGCCCAAACGTCGAAAATAAACATGAATTGATGCTTATTTTCTTGTCATAGCTACAAAAATATGACCATATAAGTGAGTCAACTTTATTTTGTTTGTTTTACAAAGCAAAATTCCAACCAACAACATCAACAGCCACAAAAACTTCCTTGTCTATGGTCTTTGCCAAGAAACCTCAAGGCAAACGGTATCATCGTCTCCTGGTTAATCCAATGGAGTAAGGTATGATTTTTCGAGTGTGGATAACAAACATGGAATACTTTATGCTTGCTACTGGATATATTCTGTGTGGACCTTCAAACGTAAGCCGTGGAATTACCCAAAATTATGCACTTGTGGCGTAATATGTACTGCAACAACGGTGCGAGTAACAGGGGGTAACATTTACTAATAGATGATATACAATTTAATATTATTCATGGACAAAGAAAAGAGCTGTTCTTGTTTATCTTTCATATTTATTTCATTTTCACCCTTTCCCAAGATAGTTTTTATTGGCAACTAAAATTGTCCTGCGCTAATTTATATTATGAATAGGGATGCAACTTTATAGTGACATTAGCGAGCTTGCCATTGATTTCAGCAAGAAAAAAAACGTAGGTTTGAAATTAAACTAGATTTTATTGATTTACCTGACAGGAAGATGATCGAATTCGGAGTTATAGGGATAGTCAAGGAAAAACTGGCGTTCTATCTCCATTTTGATGATTTGGGGTTGTCAACAATTTTCTTTGGAAAAGACAGATGAGTAGTGAGTATCTTGTAAGGACTTGGCAGCAAGCTCCACCCACACAATAGTTTATTAGTATAGTCAACTTTCTCTCACTGTGTCCCTCTCCTTATTATTGTTATTTCCACAATGATTATCAAAATGTGCGTGTACAGTCAACATCAACAACAGCACTACGTTTGCTAATACTTTCTTCGACAGTCTAGTAGAAACGGTGGTTGTTTGGGATGTAATCCATACTTTCTGTTTTGTACCATGTGGTATCTTCGTCGTTTCGTTAGACATAATTTAGCTACTCGACTCCGTCCCCGTCACTCTTATTGTTTTCGTCATTAGTAAGCTCTGGGAATCATATATTGAGCTAATGAACTATATAAATTCTTTGTTTTAGTTAACCCGAAACTAAAGCAAAAGAAAGTCCCGTAAATTTATAATGAAATGCTTTCACCTACCCTGTAGTTCCCCAGCTTTCTCTTTAGAAAGTTAGACCCAATTATACAACTTTGTTGTAACGACTTCAACTACCAATTTAAGTTTGCAATTTTTAAGTCCAAATACAAAACTATAGATTTGCTGTAGATTTTGTTCCTTTGAATCAAAAATATTACCAATTTATAGCTATGGTTAGTAAATATGTAACAACAATGTCAATTGACCAGAATTTTCTCGTTTGATTTCAAAATGATCACACAATAGCATTTCATTATATGATAATTATCAGACTACTTTGTTTCATATGATAAATGAAGGAGAATCAAAAGTTTTTTAACTATTCACTATCAGTTTTGGAACCTTATTTACCACAAAATTGTTCTATCAAACCCTTACAATCTTTAAAAACTGTTCTGTTTGTAAAACTTGGTCGGCCAGAGCGTGATTTTGTTAATTATTCCTGGACGATATAACAGCTTAAAATAAATCTTAATGTAGCTTTGGTTTAGTAGACGAACTTTGAACTTTCTCAACAGCACCTTCGTTTTCTTGACTAACTGATTGACTTTCCAAATTAGTCGTAATATCACACACACGCGTTGTCGTCAATGACACGAACAAATTTTGACTGAACAAAGTTTTTTTTGGATTGATTTTTGAAGATCAATTGAGCTTTTGTACTTGCTTGTAATATTTCCAAAAAAAGCAAGTAATTATGTTTGTTAGATGGATAATTTTGAAGATGCGAAATTGACAATTGTCACCAACAATGCAATGTGCAAGTGAAAGTTATGCAATGGTTTGCGAAGCTGTAGTTTTTTGTTTTCCGCAGTTTTAGTCTGTTGCTGGGGAAATAAACGTGAAATGGAAATTTTATACTGATACAGCGTACCTTAATTAATCACAATAATTTACAATATATCCTTATAAATCACAACAAGGAATAATTTATCATGTTACAAACTTTTGATTCAGGTACACTATAATGAAATAACGCTATAGGGGAGTTATTTAGGTAAAGAAATCACATAATTATTAACTTTTTTTGCAAATGTCCCACTTCTTTAAATTATTATTTAAGTCAGTTATTTTTTTTTTGTTTCTGTCCACAAAAATAATTATCTTTCAATCTTCAAACTTACTAAATTGCAAATATTTGTTTGACATTTGATTCAAGATTGTTTATTGAGCTTTTATTATTAGCAAAGGTGTCCCATTAATTATAAACAGATACAACATGACTGCACCATCAAAGTTATTGACAAGTTCATTATTCCTTTGTCTTTGGAGGACACACAAAAACTCAACTTGTTATAACTTCCAAGATTCAACTGACATAACTTTTTTATTCACTGTTTCTAATAAACGGTGTATAATTGTTCAATTCATTCAAATTTTCATAAACATTCCCATCGATCACTGATTTCCACGAACTGCAAAAATTGTATCAATTACAGCGATAGTTCCTGTTCTATTTAAGTATCATTGCAACTTATCTTCAAAAAACCGTTCAGTTAAACAATAGTCAGAGGATTACATGATTGATTATAGGATTTCCTCACTTGTTCCAAGCTGTACTACGACAGCAGCAACAGCACTATGAAATGGTCAAGCGTGTGTGGCTGGAGTAACACAGCGCAAAAATCATATGATGATGATAAGACAGATCGAGAGAAAGATATTTCCGCTTTATGTTGCTCCACCTGCTCTTGCTCTTCATATCACTTCGAAGTCGAAGGCGACACTGCACTGTCCAATTCAGTTCCCGCAATGACAAATACTCAACATCGTTTCTACTGCCTGTTTTAAACAGCAGAGAAGAGCAGGTCCTGTATTTGGTTCCATACCACTTCCTCTTTCACTTAACAACGTTAAGTACAACCATAACCAGCAACAAACGCCGCTGCTACAATCTCCAACATAACTTTTATAATAGTATGCTGCTGCAGGAACTTTGCGATTTGAGTCGAAGAAAATTTTAGTTTATATGACTTTCCCTGTATATAATTTATTGTGTTTTTATTCAGTAAAAGTAGTATCACCGTTTTATACACAGATATTTCTAGTACATGTGTGGCTCTATTCAGCGCTCTCACACAACTGCCTCATTCTGCTGCTGAGACGACGCTTGCCCGTTCTGCTCTTGGCTTTGCGAGTCTCTTCATCTTCATACTATTACATTGCTTAGGCTATACTCTAACTTATTTCTATGTAGTATTCTCTATGCTTTTGTTGAGTTTCTCCATCGCAAACTTGCTTGTTCAGTGAATAATAATAATGTGTACAATAATAATATCATTGCATACTACAACCATTCCTTATCCACTTTACAAATGTATCGCTTTATATAGCGCAATGAAAACAAGGAGAGGAGAAAAACGCTTCGCTTTTTATTTCTTTAAATATCTTCATTTACATGAGGAATAAATGACTGATGGTCAGTTTGATGACATGAGGATGATATTGATATGAAAATCAAAGCTGGCAAATCAACTTTCTTGCCCTCCTCTAGGAATGCTGTACTGAATTTTAACAGTGTAGCCAAATAATAAAGTGACGATGGTTTTTCGTGGAAAGGAAAAGATTTTTCCTTTGGATTTTTTTTCTATTTTTGTTTATTATTGAGTAGACGTTGTTGGTCTTACCAGTTATCGAAAGGTCGAGTTTGCTCTGTCATGTGAGCACAATAATATTAGCAATATAACAATGATCCCTTGTTAGGAGTTATGCACTGTAACGACAACAATGAATGGTTCAGATTTCCTATATTGTGATTTTTTCAAGAGGGAAGATAAGGATACGAAATAACAATAATCACAGTAAAGAATCCTATTATTGGTATTGTGCTATAATAATAAACCTTAGTTGGCTATAACAGGTTGATAGTTGAAAAGGAGATGCTTACCGACATAGACAGTTAAATGCTATCATCATTAAGTTGACCGTATTGTTTTTGTATTTGCTTTGATGATAAAATACAGGAACAGAAGAATGGTCAGTAATTTTTGTTATTTTAGAAATGGAATATGCATGGTATTTAACTGCTGGCTTGGCACAAATGCATATAGGTAGTACTCATATGAGCATGAGATATGAATGGCAACTGCAACAACATAGCAGAAAATAGCTCCACATTAATGATAATGATAGCAGCACCAATGGCAATCAAAATAATAAAAAGCGTTTTAGTAAAATGTTCTTCTTTGCAATTTTTCTTCCTTTCATGTTTACTTATATAATATAGGTACATCCATTGGAAAATATTTAACAGCAGAGGAATTTGTATTAAGTTAAAAAATCTATCAATGTTGTTACCCTACTCACATTCTATGCTGGTCGATCACTATTATTTTTGTTACTTAAAAAGTAGAGCTAAATTACAAAGGTAATAGCAACGGAGAGAATAGATAAATGGAAGAGTAGCCGCAAAAGATATCAAGACTCGACCTAGCCAACCAATGATAAGATAAGTGTGGTACGAAATAAAGCACGCCGTTTTTATTTTCACATGTACAAACTGCTGGTAATAACAAGGCATGCATGCACAAGTATTGCACCACCATTACTTTTAGTCGACGCCATCATCGCGTTGCTTTTTTACTACTTTAATGCAGTAGTAGTACAATAATGATATTCAGTCCGTCATTAAATAAATTGTGCGCTAACTTCATTCCTTTTCCCATTTCATTTTAATATGATGATGAATGGGATTAGATCTAACTAGAAACTAAAATTAAGATTTTTTAAATAATAAGCAGCAAAAAACAATTAGTTAGATTCAAATGCTTGAATATCTGACAAGATAAGTTCAATTTAGTGAGGTCCATGAAAAAATACTTTTGGACATTAACCATATTTCACCACACATATAGAGGAAGGAATTCCAAAGATTAGCTGCTTTTAAATACCTATATGTAGCATGTATTGAAGAAAAATTCTGAGTCAACGTTTAATTCTAATTTGCAAATTTCACGTTAGTTTTAGCTTTTGTATCAGTCAAAAGCCGTACTCATCAGCATGATGAGTATGCAAAGCATAGTAATCATTATTGAAAACAAGTTTATCAGTATAAAAGAGCAGTTTGAATAACAATTATTTGGTGGAGAATGAAGCTATGCGGATGGATGACTGTGAATTCTCGTCAACGAGCAAAAAGTTTACATGATACATGAATTTCATCGCTCTTTTTTACCATGCCTATTATATACCACTTGTCTATTTACCTCTCATTTACTTCATAAAACCTCTCCTGAAAGCAACATTTTTAGCAATGCTTGCAAATGGTTTCATTGCAAAGAAAGCATTGCAAAAAGTCTGTTTAACTAACCAGCCTATTCAAAAATTGCAAACGTTTAAAAACGTAAAAAGGGATAATATCATATTTGTTGGCGGCCTCCTCGAAAAGTTGATGAAAACTGCAAAATTCGACTAACATTAAAGATAATTATTACCTGTGCAGGTTTTTGCAAAAACTGATACCTTTCATGCACAACTTTAAATTCTATATGGTACTCATTTCAGGTATGCTTTATCTTCGTCTCCTACTAGTCTATAACTAAAAGAAATTTCAAAAAGGTTGATTTAAAAGGACGCTGCTTTAAAAGATTGTTGAACAGTTTATTATGATGTTAGAGATGAGATCTAGGTATACAAGAAACCAAGTTTTAACAAAGCATTGTAGCCTTTGTCTAGAAAGTATCTCTATCTTTATTGTTGGCTTGCCATTTGTTAGTATATGCTACAATTTAAAAAATAGTGACTACGAAAAAAGGTTGTTACATATGACTAACGGAAAAGCAGAGAAGATACGAGAAAGGGGTGAGAATTATCAGAACTGCATAAAAGCATTGCTCTAATGCTGACTTTGGTAAAGAAAAACAGGCTCTTTCCGTGATTTTTTGCGTATTCTCAAAAAAGTATTTGCAAGCAGATGTGCAGAGATAGTTAAATTGAGCAGAGCAAAGAAAAGCGCAAAAAAGTTGGAATAGAACCGAGTTGTTATACCTATGCATTATTCATTCTTATACTTTTTTATACGCTTAAACGCTGTAACTTTTGAAAACTTCTGCATGTCGAATTCAATACTCAATTGCATGAAAGGAAACATTTTTATTGACATTCCTAACACCTTCAACACAGTACTTGATATCAACAGTGCACATTTGCAGTATTGTAATCTGTTGTTGTACCCCGCGATACATTTTCCTTTAAAAAAGAATAAAATGAGAGTTTTCAGTATATTCTAAAAGCTCTAAAACTTGTGCATCCACTTTGCGAATTCTTTTCCTGGTTTGTTTGTTTGAGAAGAAAGTAGGGAAAACTTGCAGAGAAGAAAAAGAAATCGAAGGAAGAGAACTTACGAGTTATATAACATATTTTTAAAGGTTGCATGCTCATGACAGCGCGCAGCAGCATCTATCTCGTTCTTTAAAAGCCTTTTAAGAAACAACTTATCCATTCATCTATCTATAGGCATATTATATTATTACTAGATTGAAAATCTAGTTATGAAAAGGGTTTGATTGTCTGTCTGTCTGTCTGTCTGTCCGTCTGTCTGTCTCCGCG